>DWFO01000175.1:0-24436 GCA_018246595.1 Mimoniades nurscia nurscia
CCGGATGGCGCCCTACACTACGTTTGCCGAGCCGCGGCCTTCACTCCAGAACTCGCTTACTCCATCGATCGTCCGTTCGTCGGCAAACATGACCAGCCCATTGCCACTTCAGCTTCTTAATCCTATTATAATTATACACATAGATATATAGATAAAAGGGTGTAAAAACAACTCTATGAAATTCCCAACCAGACCAAGCACGATTGGTTCATTCGATATTGACACTCATTAGTCTATTTATTGCGACTGTAGATTTGTTATCTTAAACAGTATTACCTTTTGTTAATAAATAACCATGGATACTTGTTGCGGGTACCTAAATACTTGGAAACATTTTTGATTCGGTGGTAATGAAGGATAAAGTAGCACCGATTAATTTAAAGCCATCAATAATTTTATTGTTGTGTTTTTTCATTCGCTTCTTAAACCAAAGGACCGAGAATATTACACGATTTACACCGCGGTCCGGACGAACGAATTCCCTTGCATCAGTTACTACGTATAACCTTGAAGAAGCTCAGGGATCTGTAACACAAATCAATGAACATTTCACTTTTAGCATTTTGTTTGTAATGAAAAATATGGAAGAAATCTAAGTAACGCGAGTATTTCTAATCGTAACCACACTTAATCGTTTGGTCGCGTGCGCGACTACTAATCGAGAGGGCCCAAGTTCCAATCCAGGATCGGGTACTGTTCTGTTTTTCTTACTACAATTTCTAGCTAAAATTTGGATTCTGGTCTAAAAAGTCTGGATTTGTGCTCGGTGTAGAACAAAAGTCATATCCCCAATAGGAATACGGGAATATATGGACTACAATAGTAGGATGTGTATGTAACTAGTGAAACTCGGGATTGCAAGTACTACAACTCTTCAGCCTACCTCTTCGGGAATTACAGACGTGATAGTATATTTGGTTTTTTTATTCTCTAAAGTTTGGAGTTACTAGTACTTCTCCATATATTAATAGGTGAAAAACTGTATCACCCTTTTAAGAATGCTAGGCTCACGAAAAATTGCGCGATTTCACACAGTCAAATTTTATATTCTAGATTGTAAATATGTAGTTCAAAATTTTATATAACATGTGTAATAAATACCCAAATGTCAGTAACAGGAAGTATTCATCGTTTAATTTTATACTATCAATGTCAAATACATAGTCTGCGGTCTGACAGTAGCACACGGTAGAAATTTTTAGATTTACGAGTATAAGTACTCAGTGATATACGAACCTCGATAACGTTCGAACTAAAGAATGTTATGAATCGCGATTGAATTTGAACCAATACTGAGCCACTAGTACATATGAAGTACTGATGTCAATTAAAAACGCTAAGTTCCTTACTCTACCGATACGCTATTTAAGAGTCGACTAGAGGTATTTTTGTATACATACCGTTGGTCAGATGAAAAGCTGTGATCTACTCGTACTAGCGAGAGAGCATGCGGTTTTCCACTCTACAACGTCTGATTTTGTCGAGGTTTGTATGGACGTCGTTAGTATCAATATTGTAGTAGTTTTGAATTTTGTAGAGTCCTTAAGCCTTGTTTGTATTAGATGTGATTGGAGTTAGCGATTTTATTCAGCGACAAATCTATATAACTACCTTTAATCTCTACAGATCACAAAAAAAATACAATATTTAGTACAATAAAAATCTACACCAAATCAACTTTAAACACGACGCCATCTTGACATCGCGGAAGACATTTTTTACACAAGCATAATGCCATCATACTTAGCGAGTTATTTTTACAAATCATGCTCTAACGAATATATTAATATCAAATAAAATGGTTATGGTATGATCGCTTGTAATGATACATAATTCATTAACTCGTCTCATTAAAGGTACTCGTATAACTCGAACACTGAGCTTCTATTAACGACTGACAAAAAAATCGGTTCTCGTATATTATTGTATATACAGCATGCTTCATTTGGTTTTTACAGAGAACATGTTGTACAATGCGCAGAAATCAATTGGGCATCTACGAGGAATGCGATCCCCGCAATCTAAACCTGCCCCCCAGTGCCTAATGCTCTCGTCTTCAACGCGGCGGTTCCTAGTTGTTACGTCATTGTATCAAGGTGCCTAGTTAGTTTCTGCGAGTTATATCAGGGCTATGTATCTGTGACTTTGTCATAACATTAAAGTTTTTTTGTATACTATACTAGACTGTATTAGGTACTTGGCGCAAGATCTTGGTCGAATAGTCATGAACACTTACTCGTAGACCTATTGAATTTTAATTGGAATGTGAATCTTAACTTGTTTTGTGGAAATTAATTCAAGAACTCCAAACTAAATACAAATTACAAACTTATTAGTAGCTTGTAAGGTTTAAACGACCCTAAATATTCCACAAATATGTTTTAAATTAACTGAACAATTTAATAATATTAAATTATGCATTGAATAAGCAGTATAAATACTAGGCACATTTATGTATCGATCGAAAAATAACGCATTACATTTCTGAGAATATATTCAATGAAATGTAGTGCGTTATTTTTTGACGGATATATAAATGTGCCTGGTATAAGGCAATAGGCTCACCAACTATGAATACTGGGTCGTAAACGTAACTGGTGAAACTCGGGAGTGCATAACACTCCTCTGCCTACCTCTTCGGGGATTACAGCCGTGATGTTACGGATACAGTTAGTATTACATTTACGATTATCAACACAATAAGTATAAGGTACATAATAATGTACAATGCTAATATTATTTACCTTTACTGTGAACACATGTAATGCTAATATGTATTTTTTACATTTATTGCGAACATAATATGTAGGTATTGATTTAGCCACCTGTTCGGGTAAACGTTGAGTCAAACATCTTGCCTGTTTTCAACTGAAGTTTACAGAAATTACAGAAACTTTTAAATTATTTATTTATTAGGGTTAAATCAAAATTGATTATACTCGTATATGTATATCATGGCATTATTTGCAAAAACGATATTCAATTAACATCTCAATAAAAACCTACTTACGTTTATTGTTATACCAGTGCGACAAAACTGTTATGATGTCGGCAGAGTAATCTTTATGAAATCTTCACATTATATGTAAAATGATATTTGAACTTCGTGCATTTTTTGTACACTATATTTTCGTGTGTTAATGAGATAGCGTTTCCTAATTATCAGTAATTATGTTTAACACGTACGCTCCAATTATGCGATTACATTAAATTGATCGTTAGCCGTGAGAAAATGTTCTCGAGTGTCGTTACAATGAGAAAGTTGCAAGGTTCAACATATTATTGCGTCCGTTTCTTGTATACAATTTAACGTGTTTCGTTTTGTGTGACCAGTTCAATTACAACCGCGTGGAAGAATTGTGATAAAAGCTATAGAAAAACACTGTGTTATTGATAAATGATATATTTGATGCGTGCTAAATTATTAAAATTTGACTGCGTCGTTGGTCGTGTTGGTTGCTAGCGTGTCTGCCGATCGGGAGGTCCTGGATTTCAATCTCTGGTCGGGCACTATTGGATTCTAATTTAGATTTTTTCGTAGTAGTTCGGAGTTTGGACATCACGCCTGTAACCCCAGAAGACGCAGCCAGAAAGCTATAGTATATTTCCACGTTTCACTAGTTATGCTTTCGTCCTAATATGGAATAGGTGGCGATTCGATTGCTATCCACCTGGCATATATCTGAACTCCCACCCACTACTAGAAATCCAAGCTAGAAAAATCCAATAGTAGAATATAGAACCATGTACTTAAAACCTCTTTTATTTATGGCACACCAGTAAACATGACTCTAGCGAGTTCCATATGGAATATTTTTATAAAGCGTATCGTTCTTCTTTAAATAATTATATATCGAAACACCAGGTATCAGCACCCGAGACAGAGAGTATGGGGTATTAATAGTTCACATAGACGTGATGCTCTACTTTTTACCTCTGACCTGTCTCTACCTTGACCTTTATATTCATACCTGTCTTTACGCATGCGTATACATTTTTTTATACATTATATACATTTTTATATGTCCTTTACTTCAAAAAAGCGATCTATCACACATCGCGTAACCCAATGAAGTGAGACAAGTGCTGACCTATAGATATTGTTGTGAATAGCGTAGACTTAAACCCCACCTTAATACGCACGAGCCTATTACAGTCATAAGCTATAACTTCCTGGGCGTTGATCGGTACAATCGTACATTAACATTTTTATTACATCCAACTATGCATGTGGGACTTCTCAATAATAATTGAACGTGTTAATTAATTAATAAATTGTTAATTTACAATCGACTGCTCGTTATAAGACGTATATTGTCATGTAATGGCAAATATATATAAATTCCTGAATATAACTTTATGAGTTATAACTGTTTTTTATATAACTGATGTATGTATACTAGGAGCAATAAAATAGAAGGACGTCAGTGATAAGCTGTTCCTTATCGTTTTGTAGTTTTTATAATGGAACAATTAAAGAATGCTAAATTCTTAGTTAATATTGGTTTTATTAGATTTTTATTGTAATGAAATTTGTGATTATTTTTATAGTTTTGTAACAAAACAATGTACTTAGAATAATTTATATGAGGTTTATATAACAAGATGAACATTGACATATATTAAAAAAAAAACAATAATAAGGTGGAATAATTTATTTCGAAATTCTACATAGACTCAATTGTAATACATCATCTTGTAAATTTAGTTACTTTATATTATAACAAAATAATCCATCATAGCGTTTTAGTGAAATTAATGTTAAAATTGAACTTAAAATTGAATGAATCTTATCAGTAGTTTTATAAAAGTAACAAAAGAACGTATTTTCACGCCTGCAATCCGCGAAGAAGTACGCAGAGGAGTGTAGTGCACTCTACGTTTCATCAGTTACTTTTACATCCCACCATGGCACCATGGAATAAGTGGTGATCCCATTGCCATACGCCAGGCACATTTCCAGACTCCGAGCCACTACTAGAAAAGCAAAATTAGAAAAATCCAATTATACCCTATCCGGGACTGAACCCAGGCCCTCCTGATCTGCAGTCGCGTTTGCAACCAACACGACCTACGATCAGTCATTTATATAAAATAACAACAATAAAACAAATTGAATCATTAAAATGAGTCGCATACCATAAAGGCGTCGTTCCATTACCGTCCATAACGAAAAAATAATAACATACCCTCAACACGCGTACACACTGTTGCTCAACCGAGAAAAGTCGGTGCCAGCCTTGTTCTCAATAACTCAAATTTCGCGACCTTGCCCCCGACCTAAGTAGAGCCTCTTTGCATGTAAGTGAAATAAAATCGATACGTCTGATTATCTCTACCAGTGATGTTTTTTGTATTGCTCGTTTCGTCGTTCATAATTTTTATCATCAATCATCAAGTCATTCATCGTTTTATCGTCGACCTGAAAATGAAAAGAGTTCACGCTTCATACGTTTTGTCAGTGTGGTACGCCACCGCCAAGTGAGTCGACTCTACATAATTCAATATCATTTTACTCGTCATTGAAATTTCTGGTTTTAGATTTTAGTTACTCTTACAGATATTTTATAATACATGCAGGCTCTGCTATTATTATCAATAAAATATTAAGTAAAAAAACAACAGCACCACAAATACTCAATTTAGAGAGAAGATACGCAACTTACGATTATAAAAACTATATACAACTGTTTACTGTTTCTAAATGTTATTTAAATTGAAAATTCATTAGATTAAAAATTGCACTCTAAGTGAATTGAGTTATACACAATCATAATCGCTTATCATTAGACGCACGATCAAATTTTACACGCTATGCTGCAATAAAAGATACAATTTCATACTGCTTATGTTGAGTATTATATCGTCTTGCCCGGTTTGTACGGAATACCCAGAGAGTATGAAGTGTCAAATCTACCTAGACTTACCGACTTGATATGTTCTTTTATATTCATTACATTTTAAATAATTGTATTTTATCTAGATCATAGCACTAAGAGGCTAACAAATCAAATGCTTTTATCCCAACCCAAACCAAATTTAACCTTATCTGTGGTAGCAAATCAATTATAGTCAATTAATTTACTGATTCAGCAATTAATGTGCAAGAAATACGTCCTATCTGTAGGTGTAGAGATATTCGGCATGCACTACTCTCCGCCTATCCTACATTTATAAGATAACAATGACAATAATTGAGTTAATCTCTACTGTTACCATTTTTTTCGACCCTTTTATCTTTCTCTTAGAATGAGAGGGTTAAGCCACACTAGCCAATGAATTGAGCCCGGGCCTCCGGAATAACTATATAACGCGCTTATGGCTTAGTGACAATGTAATAATGGTATCTTATGGTATGTAACGCAAAATTAAAGTCGATCACCCAATGGGCGGTACAATAAAAAATTTAGTACGTGTTATGCTATGTATAGTGACGTATTTCTTAATAATCCTTAACCATCATATTCTTGACATCCAATATTCAAAGGTAACTTGAGAGAGTCGTTCCATCTCAATTCTCTGGGGTAATGTTGATGAAACACTTGACCTACAGATTTGAAGACGCCGCCTTAATGTCCCAAGGCCCAGATGCAAATTTTAAGGTGGATGGATAGTGCGTAAGCCTCTTTAGATTCGCTATCGCGCGTCAAGGGCAAAAGCTATTGACGATCAAAATAATATGAGCAAGTTGACATCCGACAACGTCAAAGATTCCATTGTCGAGGCCGGTGCGCCGGAAAACCAATATCATAGTTAAGGTTACCGGTAAAATGATTTGGTGGACGATAATTTTTTTTCCACGTGCCATGCTTCTACAATATTTGTTATTATTAAATAGCGTGTATCTTTGTGTATTAGCCCGTGCGTATTCTGATTGGTGTGTCGTGTTCGATGTATCATGAAATTACGTTCTAATTACAATGTGACCAAGTGGTTTAAGAACTTAATTATCAACCCTTCAAGTTGGTCGCGGATCTTGTGTCAATATGAAAAGCTTCGGATTCAAACTTCGGTTACTTTAAAATTATAGCAGAGTATTATAAAGGACACATTACCAAATTTAAGATCTGTTATATGCTGAAGATAGGATATAATAGTTCAATGTTCTTATTATTTCATCTCGGTAGCGGTCACAGTATCAAAATGTCAATAATTGTGCAATTATAAATTGGAACCGCTACGGACACAAAAGCGCTGATACGAAATATTGGTACATTACATTTAACAAAAGATAATAAAACTTGCTATGGAGATAACAATAGATATTTTTTTTTAATTCTCGGCAATTGGTTGATTATGTCATCACGCCAAGTCCTTTACGAGGTATACAGAGAGCATCCATCATCAAATACCTATTCTCTTGTGTTTCTTCTTCATTCAACGACCTATTCACACATTCACACTTATCTGTAATACAAATGACATACCGTATATAAAGGTATTTTATAGTGTATGTTCAGTTTTCAATTAGAATACGATTACTGAGCACATATTATCACAATTTAAATAAAGAACCCAAAACGTCATGCAACTCGAAAAGGTCAAATTTTGCAAATAATTAACGTCCGCTGGACTGGAGCAAGGCCTCTCGCTGACATTTTAAATTTAGACAATTTTCACTTATTCCAGATTTAATAGGTGGTAATGTCATAAAAAGTGCGTTTCATAAGTGGCCAGTTCATTACGAAAATTAAAGCAATTTAACGAGCACTGCTGTCTTATTCGGTTGACGGGCGATCAATTTTTCCAATCTGTATGTTTCGCAAGCAATAGTCTTAAACGGCCCGTTAACTGGGGCACAATTGTATCTAAAAGCTACAGAAATATGTGATGGTAAAAGAAATAATTCATGATGGTATTTTTTTATATTATTGCGTTACCCTACAGGTCCTTTACGAGGTAAAAGGGAAGAATCAAGGGCCAAATTTCCCAATCATGATATATCTCATGTTCTTTCTCTACATTCATTACTTTCTTTTCATTTTTCATTTTCATTTTCTTTCATTTCTTTCTCTTCATTCATTACTTTTCATATCAGCTCGCTTGTTGCTGTAGGTTCGGTTCGATATAATGGTCTGTGAATCCATAAGATACAGTTTTAGATCTATATACACATACAAAGGTTAGGTATTCAAGATTTCTCCGATTTTCCAGTAAGTAAATGTGGAGTTCTGGCTTTACAGTGTCCTATTTATTTTCTCAATATAAATTACTGTGCGTGACCTTCAGTAGATAGCGAAGGCAAAGCTATATGAAAGAACAATTCAATCGAAACAGATTACAAGCGGCGGGAATTCCCAAAAACAATGCCATCAATAATCACGTTCTTATACTTATTTTCATTTTTATATTAAAGTCACCAATGATGTTAATATTCTGTAATTGCCGAGATCTGCGCAATGGGGAAGTAACTCTGTATTTTGCATACGCTCATACGCTCATCTCCAGTATTCTCGTGACCCATCAAAGAGATAGGAAATGTACAATGAAATATGTACTGGGAATACCATCTTTGTGTTCTTCGAGACTAAAATTCTTGGAAGTACTCGCGTCTGTCCTTGTGTGTTCTAGGTATTTTTTCCCGTTCGGTTTATTTTTGACAGTAGGAATGCCGTTCAGGGCGCCGGTCGTGGCCGGTCGCGACACCGAGCGTGACTCTAACCCATTCGAGAACCAGCCAACGATGATCTTCCTCCTACTTTTAAAATTCTCCGTTTACGCCCGATATTGCAACCACTTGAATGAAAAGAAGGTTCAGTTAGGATTGGTCGTAGTCTAATGCTATCGCTGCCGTCTCAATGCCGTCTCAAACACGAAGATCTCAATTCTTTTCTGTCTGTTCAATGATAATTAATTGTTCGATGTTAATGTGGGGGGATGTCAATCGAAACGTATTAGTATCAATGTGTCCGTCTTTATTGTACTATATTTTTGGTTTTTATTATTTTATTTTGCATGAAATATTATTATTTTATTTTGCATGAAATATTACTATGTTAACAATATCGAACCTTCATAGGAACGATAAATATTTTCCACTCATCAATTTCGGCAATAACATTTAATGATTTACTGGTATTAATTAAATTGTTTGTTTAACATTTAATGATTTGCTGGTATTAATTAAATTGTTTGTAATGTAGCAGAAACTGTTATTTATATCGTCTTGATATTTATGAGAAGTTTCAAGAATGTATCATAAATAACAAATATCTGAAATGGTCGTTGCTGTTATTTCACTGATGAATACAAATCAACATAGAAGGAAGACGTAAGTAGACGTGGACTAGTCACGAAGTACTGTTGATCGTCTTAGTATATATTTCCCAAAGCTGAAGATATGACTATAGCTTAATAGAGTGGATTGTCTTAGTATATTCATGCATTTCTGAATTTAGATATCAATATTACGTCATCATGATTGACCTATTGCAGTTCACTGGTGGACACGAGCCAGGCCTCCCCTGAGAAATTATGCCCATAAACCCCCGCTGGCCATGCGTGTTGAAGATCTCAACTTAAATTAACATATCTTAAATTAACTGATCCTTAAATATGGTATTCAGGTGACACTGTCATAACTACTATCCAAATTTCTTTATTAATATAATAAAGAAAAAATAAGAAATTGAAGGAATATCGTTCTCAAAATACCAAAATTTTAATTATTTTACACTAAATGGTTTAAAACTGAGAAAGGGCAAGCTTCGATGGTTCGAACATGTTGATAAAATGGCTGATGAAAGAATGACTAAGTAGATATACATTGCGAACGTTGATGGACGCAGCCGCCGAGGGAGGCAAAGACTAACTTATTTTGCTCAAATATTTATTTATTTATTTATTTATTCTTTATTGTAAAAATAATACAATGGGCGGACTTAATGCCAAATGGCATTTTCTACCAGTCAACCCAGGTGATGATAAAAAGTTGAGGTAGGCATCTATTTAGATTAAATATTATTTAAAAAAAAAAAAAGGAAGTAAAAAATATAATGTTATCTATCCTATATCATATAATATTATAGATAAATAAATACATACACTGTAATTGGACATACATACATACACGCCATAGATCCATACACATACACACACACATATATATGAATACATAAATAAGTATACATACATTAATAACTATACATACATTAATAGCTATACATACATTAATAACTATGGTGATGGAGAATCACTGATTAATCACCTCGACTGCTTTGAGATAGTGGTCACGGACATTCTTTTTAAAGTGCCGCACATTGGAAGCTAGTTTAACATCTTGAGGCAGGGAGTTCCAGAGTAGTACAGCCTGAATAGCAAAAGAATAATGATAAAAATTTGTATTATGCTGCGGAATATTTAGCGTAAGATTTTTAGATGAGCGAAGTACTTTGTCATGTGTCTCGCAGACGTACTGAAAGGTATCCTTAAGATAAGTAGGATAAGAAGAATTATTGAAGATAGAATAAAGTAATGAGAGAATTCTGGAGTTACGCCTTTCCCGAATGGGGAGCCATTTTAGTTGGCGACGATATTTTGAGATATGATCATACTTGCGTAAGCTGAAAATGTATCGGATACAGTTGTTTTGAAGGCGCTCCAATTTAATAAGAAGATCTTCGTTCAAGTCCGGGTAACACGCATCACTATAATCGATGATAGGAAGAACGAGTGATTGTACGAGCATGAGTTTGGTCTTGAAAGGAAGAAATTTTTTTAATCTGTATAAGGAGTGCATAGTGGCGTTAACTTTGCGACTGACTTCTTTGATATGTGTTCGCCAAGTTAAAGCACTGTCAATATGTACCCCCAGGTTCTTTACACATTGAGAGATAGGTATCACAGTATCATTGTAGCAAATAGGGGGTAAAGTTGAGTAGTCGACCTTAGCCAACAATCTAGGACTGCCTATCAGAATGGCTTGACATTTGGAAGGATTAACAGCAACACCGAAACGCTGTGACCATCTTTGTATTACTTCGAGATTTTGGTTTACTTTTTGAAAACCCATATGTAAATCATTAATATTGCTTTGCGTATATAACTGCAGGTCATCTGCATACAGATGGTACGAACAATGAAGTAAAGGAGTGAGGAGATTGATAAATGATGAGAAAAGAACGGGAGAGAGTATACCGTCTTGCGGCACGCCAGTACCCGGGTCAGTCCATTCAGACCAATTATGTCCGATCCTTACTGCCTGCTGGCGGCCGCGAAGATAATTTGTAAACCACGCCAGAGCCGAGGGTCCGAATCTTAAGTGGGATAAGATGGATATAAGGATCTCGTGGTCGACTGTGTTAAAAGCGTTAGAAAAGTCAACAAGCACCAAAACTGTCACCTTCTTTGCATCGGACCTTTTCAGATGTCGTCTGTTACTTTTATAAGGGCAGTGGCGGTGCTGTGACCACCTTGATCGAGTGGTGCAAAACGTGACTATTGATCGAGATGTCCTGAGTTCGAATACCGAGTCGAGTTCTACCGGGTTTTGGTAACTTAAAATTTCTAGTACTAGCTGGAAGTCTGGATTTGTACCGGATGTTTAGGCTCATTCCTATTACATATTGGGACGTACACGTAAATGCTAAAACGTGCCAGTGTTCTACACTTATCTGTCCACCTCTTCGGATTTGACAGGCGTGATGGTACTTTTTTGGTTACATATGTGAATATTTCGATAAGAGTAGACCACACAAATACACACGTTTGTATAGATATATTTATTAGATATAATCGTAAATCTACTTTACCGCGTAGATTAGTCTAGTCTCTAGAGGAAATAGCTTCTGTACTAAGTAAAAATAAATGGCCGTCCTATTAATCTCAATGACATGGAGGTTAATTAAAACCGGTCGCTGACCTTTAGCTGGCTTATCACCTGATATTAGCGAGGATTACGTCTGCTATATAAATTTTGATGTATTCTAATT
This sequence comes from Mimoniades nurscia nurscia, assembly GCA_018246595.1. Lineage (NCBI taxonomy): Eukaryota > Metazoa > Arthropoda > Insecta > Lepidoptera > Hesperiidae > Mimoniades > Mimoniades nurscia. Next base: position 11,931 of record DWFO01000175.1, read on the forward strand.
ACGAATGTAGCTATCAACGTGTGGGTGATTTTCCATTCTAATATCGAGTTAATACTAAAATAAATGATTAAGAGACCATAGTATCACAAAGTAATCGGAAGGGTCAGCACAGAAGTAGGTACCTACTAATAAATTAGCGAAACCTCATAGTATAACGAAGTATCTTTATTATAAATAGTAGCTAAACGCTGTGGCCGCCTACGAACAGCAGCGTGTGCGGTGCGAGAAGCTGTGATCTGTGATCCATAACCCGCATGCCCAGCGCTGGGATTATGGGCATAACCTTTAAGGGGAAGTGTGCATTAGCTGATGATGATGTTATTGATATTGGTGAAACATGTCAGTATACACACTCCTTTGCCTATCTCTACCAGGATTACAACGTCATGTTACAATAGGGTATTCGATTTAAACCACACCCCTTAATACATGATTATGATTCTGCGCGGTAAAGCGGGCATGATTTCATGTTCTTAATCGATGTCCGATAAATTGGCGGCAAAATTAGCGAGAGCGCCGAGGTGACAGCTGAACACAGATTAATGAGACTATAGATCACTATCAACTCACGCACTCTTTGTTGCTGAGTTTGCTGAAGCTTTTATTTGTTAATGAAAAAAAAAACTTTAAAAAACTTGTATGAAGAGAGTGATGGATGTGGACGAAGCACGACAGGTGTGTAAGAATAGAGATATTTGGCACTCTCTGCCTACCCCGCAAGGGACCTGGCGTGAAGATATGTATGTATGTAAGTCATTGTGGGTAATATGACGCATCGTGGCTTAAATTAAACTACATATGATATCATATCATTTTTGTTATTAAGGATTTTCTGAAAAGACATTTCCTAAATTGTTTATTTCCAATATAATGCCGACAAAATGGTGAACGATATTAAACAAGTGTGGTAAAGGGTAGTTGTATATTTAATCCGAAATAACTTTCTAATAAATAATAAGCAAATGTATTCAAGTATTTGACAAATAGCAAGTATGTCTCGTTTTATGATTGAAACATAATAATACAGTTATATTTAATGCAACGGAATGTATTCAAGCAAAACTACAGGCTTCGAAATATACTTTTAATATATTTCTTATATTTCAGGTCCCAAAACATAAGCCAAAGTGGCAAAATAAAGACGAAAACACAACACCCAGAGACATCTGTTACAGATGACACTACAATATTACGCCATAAAGATGAATAAGAACTTCATAATTCATTGAAATCAACGAAAAGTAAAAAAAAGTAACTTCACGCCTGTAATCCCCGAAGAGGTAGAAATTGAAATCAACAAAGACCTTTAATACCCATCCATAAACTATTCGTATAGCATATTAGCGTTGACAATGGAATTCTAAAATCTTATGTTGTTTCTACATATCAGAATGAAAACCTATTAAAATGTATTTGACAATTATATCACAAATTATATTTATATTATCATTATTTCACTTCGTTCAGAAAATTTTGTATGGGTAATCCTGCTGTTATGTCCGTAATGAAAGTGTAATATACTGACGCCTACCAGAGTTCAATCGAGCTAGAATACTTTTTTGTAGCTTTGATTACCTAATATATTTATTTGCAGCTTACATCTGACTTTATTTTGATGAAATATATAGAACCTAGAAATAATCAGCTCTTTTTTTGTTTCATTCATAACGGAAATTCGTACATTTGGTTTAGTTATTCTCAATATTTTGAACTCAAACTTTTGAAAACATACATATGGTCATAAATATCAACAAAAATTTTTTTGGATTTCGACAGAACTGACCATTATATACTCATTTATATTGGGGCATATACATATGTTGGGGCATTAAATTGATGAATTCTAAATAGAAATGTACAAGGACGCTTTAATGAAAACTCAAATCTTCGAAGAAATCTTACTTTGCTGGTGCTTTGTTTTCGGATAGCATCCTCAGAATTATCACAAAGTGAGTCAGGTAGATTCCGTATGAGAGATTACTCAGTGGAACCCAAACAGACCAACTGAGAAAACTGGTAACTAGAGCTGAAATAGCGACAACGAGATTTGTGGCAAGACTTAAAGATTAAGATCATGATAGAAAGGCAGTTGAGTCTGGTTGATATCCATTGTCAAACCACAGAGGGTTCTACCACCTTTTAAATATATAATACAGATAAATGGATATTACAAATTCCTCTTGTGATACATTGTGTTCATGTTTATACTAATTGTATTTTGCTCACGGGCAGTCAGAAATCTTTGAATTCAGCATTATTAGAGTGATGAATGTAGAAGAAGTACATTATGTACTTCCGAATTGAAGAGAAGGAGATATTAGGCACTGGCCTCCCCCGTAAGGGACGGGTATGGTGATATTATATGTAATAATAGGTATACATTAGCATTTGGTTATGACAGAGAAGCACTCAAGGCTGTCAAGTAGTAGGTGAATATGTGGCGAAAGTTACGAACTCACTTAACGATCCCAAAATAGCTAATAACCTACTGAAATTTCCCACTTCGTCGTTCCTCACTCACTAACGAATGACCAACAAAATTTCTAGAGAAAATGCATGAAGAACCTTGGAATCTAAAATGTTATATAACTAAAATTTTAAATTAATAATAATAAATTAAGTATACAAAGAACGAAAAACTTAAGTAACGTAACTTTTATCTCATCCCCCAAACTCCCCATGGAGGGAATCGCATGTGCATCATCAGCATCACAGCTCGACATAAGCTTCCCCTGAGGGATTATTCCCACGCTGGGTGTGCGGGTTCGGGATCGCAGAACACAGATTCTCTCGCACCGCGTACACTTCTGCTCATAGCGGCCACAGAATTTTGCTATACTTAGGTAGACCGCGCCATACCGCGAATTGCCAGCGCTGGGTGTATTCCCATTTTAAGACACTGCGCATGTCGGCACGGTGTCGGGAAATGTATTTTTCTCCTTCCCAAAACGAAACATTCACAGGTTGTAATAAAAAATTAAATAAATAAAAGAGGGCATCGTAAAAAGTATCAACGTGGTATGAAAAATATTCACGTCAAGAAGATTATGGACTCTTAGTGCAAGCTCATAATTCTCTCGCCGCTAAAATGTTGATGGATTTCATGTAGAGCTAAGCTCCCGTGTGTACATACTCTATAAGTTGAGCAAAAAATTTGGCTTAACCGTTTAATGGATCTATTAAAAACCAATCACCAAAGAGTTGTGTACCTACATGATGACATAATAATTTGTTTCAGTATCGATAAAATGCCTTAAAGGTTGTTATGCGAGGTTACTCTGTTATTATTATTATGTTGCTGTTATTATTATGTTCTGTTAGTTTCATGTACTGTTACTATTATGTACTGTTATCTAATAATTAATATAATATATAATATACCGTTATTATTATATTAATTATTTCACTAATCACACAACAAAAATTGGTAAATATGACACATTTGTTTACTGTCTAATGTTAATAGTGCGTTCGGAAGTCTTCGGAGATATGTTGAGTGACATAAAAAGTATGTCTTGATATTAAAAAACGTAACAGGTAGGCAGGGGAATGCCGAACACTCCTACGTTTCACTAGTTAAGTTTACGTCCCACTATGGAATAGATGGTGAGCCTATTGACATACTCCAGGCATAAATCCCTCAAGTTTAAAAATAAGTATAATTACATTAGAATGTCAAATAAAACCAAACTACTTATTTTTCCATTATTCTTATTTTTTATTTTGTAATTAAATTGTAATTTTCGTACAGTACCTACATACATTTTTGTAAATATCAGTTGATTTATAATCTAGATTTGTATTTCTTATAGACACATCGATACCTTATCTGATTAACTATTCTAAAATTATACTACTTTTAAAAATAATATTTAACATTACGCCTGTAAATATGATTATTTAATAACGTGTTTAATTATTCAATTTTCTTCTGTAATGTTCCAGAATAACCTACAGTAGTAAATTCTGCGTGCTGTGTCGTCGTTTCTGTTTTGCTATTTAGGTTTATATTTATTGAACTGCAATATGAAAAGCAACATATTTAAACACAGATTCTTCTAAGTTCTAAAATTTAAAACGCTTTTTAACACTCGATGTTTCCTACGTACTCGATAAGAGAATCGGCGTGAAGATATAATAATGATAATTCTAAAAGATCTTAATATATTTTATGTATTTAAAAGATTTTAAAATTCTAAACCAAAGTACCAAATTTGGAAGCTTTATTGTTCGAGACATCCCCATAATGATTATTTTAGAGTATTGATTTGAACTTTTTTATAACGCTACATGATCACATATCTTTGCAATTTTACATAAATAACTTTCAAGTTACAAGCGGAGATAGACTAGAATAAATTAGGATAATATGAGACGTTTAGATTACAAAAACATTACCTTTTGCTATTATTAAAAATCAAATTGATAACTGGTATCTCCAAGAATATCCACATGAAAAGGCTGATTATGGTTGAAACAAAGAACAAGCCAGACGCTATAATTATCTGAAATATATAATGATAAAATTTTAAACAAAGGAAACAAATTTTAGATAATAAATGAAGTCGTTGGTCGTACTCACCGATCACATAAAAACACAGTAAAATAATAGTAATTTTTAGTTGCATTTTTGGAAATATTTAACTTATTTCTCAAACGCATAATACAATCCAACTATAAGAAGATGCTATTTTCATAAAATAATAACTGAGGATTATTAGTAATAACTTTAAACGTTAAGTATTTCATGAAACATAATTTTGCAAGAAATTTTCTCTAACTATATATAGTGTAGGTTATAAGTCAACTTATCACAATATCAATTCACCACGTAAAGTTTAATTACCACAACTATTTAATACGAACAATTAATATTAATAGGTATTACGTATAACTAATAGTTACTCGGGATTTGCTTAGCGCGAAAAAATTTCTAATTCCCATATTTTCTCTCATCCCTTGTTCACTTGTCATAGCTGCAGAGTCAAAATAGTGCTTAAATGCCGTGTACCCCTTCCTGGGACTCATAACTCCGTACCAAAATGCTGTAGCAATGAAATCATCTTAGTTTTTTTATAACATGTCATTTTTAACTACCCTAAATACTACATAGTGGCTTTCTACTCTGCGCAATATAATTTCATACTCATGCAACTCTGATGCTTTGCATGATACTCTTAAAAAGCCGTTTCGCTTGTTCTATCAATGCTAGTTCTGTGTAAACTTAAGTCCTGAGCAACTTAACAGCGGTTTGATACCAGGTACCAAGTTTGGTGTTTTGCTGAAAATGAACACGCGTTACATCACTATTAAAGATATTCCAAGGTCTATTCGTTCATATTGAATGTTATGAACCTGAAAATTTGATTCGACATGTTAAGAGTCAGGCGATAGGCATTTCTGTCTTGTCTGCATAGAGCCTCAGCAGAAAAGGCGATGAGTTTTAAAGTAGATGGTGATTTACATGTTTTCTTAATATAAGCACTAAGAGACGACACACCGTTTTTAAATCTCATCTAAACGAAATTTAGAATGGAAGGCAGTGACTCCTAAAATAGGTTCTGATTGGGCTTAATTATACAATAAACTGTGCTTCTCAGAACCAGGTCTCAAAATATGTTAGGTACGTACCATAATTACTACTTCTCATAATTACACCAAATTATCAACATATGTAACTACATATGTTTTCTATATTTCATATAATCTACATAATATTTTCTACCGACATAATTATGTATAATTCATAACTATGAATTATACATAATTATGTCGGTAGAAAATATTATTCAATAGCGCAATTAATACCCATAAAACTTAAGGTCTTTCTAAATCTTACGTAAGCGAATAGAAAATAATGATTTATGGTGGATCTGCATAATAAGATTCAGAAGTAGTAAGACAGGAATCCGTAGTTTATATATGCTGCAAAGGTTGTAAAAACTTTATTGCGATCATCATTTATTGCGTGTACATTAATTATTTACCAATAGGCTCCCCACCTATTCCAGAGTGGGACATAAACGTAATTGGTGAAACGTGGGAGTGTTCTACATTCTTCTGCCTCCTCTTTTGGGGATTATAGGCGTGATGTTACGTTTTTTTTCTTACGTATGGTAGATGTTTAACACACAAGTCGAATTCGTTATTCATGGATGAAATTTAAGTTTTCATAGTCGAAATTTATTGAATCAATGTCCTTAGTCTTAATTCGTGCGATGCACTGGCCCCTTGCGACATTGTAATACTTAAAAGTTATTATAATTAAAGACAACCATTTAATAATTATTATGATTATCATAATTATATTTATTGTTGTATTTGCAAGCAATATTAAAGCCTTTTAATCCTAGTAAAATGCGGATAACGTCATTTCAAGTTATTATTTCATTTTAATAAAACGTCCCATTACTTTGAAGAGTTTAAAAATTAAATCATTTATTAATAAAATATGAACCCAAATATTTTCATTCTATTGTGTTATTGTTTATTTCGTGAGCACAATAAACATCTTCATTACATAATTCAAATAATGCCAACACAAAACTTAGTCAGTGCATGAATTTTCATATTCATAATTTTAAACAAAAATGAAATTTCTTTCAGAAAATTATGCGTCTGATGCTAAGTCCATAGACAAAGCAGGAGTTACAAGTAACAAAAGTAAAAGTTATAAGCAGTTATCCTATTTTGACATAATCGAAAGGGATCTTCTGGACAATCACTGGGAAGATCATGAGAAACCATGTTCGACTCAATTGTTGAACATTGTAAGAAACGTTCAGAACTCTACTTTATGGGCTGCGTGGAGTAAGTTTATTAAATTACAGTAAATAAATCCGAGACAAGTAATATTCAAGTTTCTGCTAGAATTTTGAAACATTCAAGCTACGTCTATACTAGAGGAAGAACCTAATGAAGTCACCATTTGTGATGAACTTTATAGAAAAAAAACCATAATGGTACTTTTATAATTTATCAGATCATGTGACAAAATATATATTATGTAACCCAGTTAGCTACTTATGCAACAGATTTATAATACATGCAAACTTTGAGCTTTTTAATATAATTTGGAAAATAGCTTCAGTTTATATGTACATATGTATATAAAACAATTATTCCAGTTTGGGATTCCTTACAAAATCCAGTTGGTCAATTATACGGAACCAAGTCACATTTGGGTAACTATGACCAATGTTTGGACCTGCCCTGGAAAGAATACCCTGAATTCAGGACGCAATATTGCTTAGCCGAGATGAATCTGCGTGACGCGGAACTGGAAGTTAAAAATGCAAATCTAATCGGACCGCTACAAGATTTCATAAAGGTTAATGTGAAATATATGCAAATGAACATTTCAAATGTAGAACACAGAATTGCTTAACCGACTTGAATACAGAGACTGTCGTCACAAATGTGGTTCTAATCGAATCTGAGTATTATACAGGCTTGTGGAAAATGTACATACATAGAACACGAACTGTGAACGTACCGTTTGTAATTGATAGCATAACGTTTGAAATTTATGTCAAATTGAATAATAATCTGGCCACAGCTAACCATAAGCCGCAATGTTCTTTCAATTTGAGAAATATTTCTGTAATATTAAACAAAAACAACTGGTTTTTACATCGTCCTTGCACACAGATTTTGTATCACAATTCATCTGTGTATTAATAATTTTCAATTTTAGTCAAAAACCAAGCACAATTTGAAATATAATAGTCTCATCTGGGGAGTGTGTGTCCCAGCTATTTGTAAAGCTGAATCTGTCGCAAAGTTTGTAAAGGTACTGTTCAAAAATACGCATTTGGCTCAGTTGCACGCTGGACTCAATGTATCAGTGAATCCCGAATTCTGCAAAGTTGCTGGAGAAACTGCAAAGAGATCTTTTGCAGACAATTTGGTTTTGTAAGTGATCTTAATGAATATTCAACGTTCAGCTTGTAGTGGTTATTAAAGTTAATTTTCATAATTTTAATGTAAATAAATCTCTTATTATCAACCTACATCAAATTCTCTTTGCCGTCAATCACTTCATAACACAAACTATTTTTCCTTTTTGTTACCATTTTTTTGGAACAGTTTTCACGATCGATTTGATACGACGGTTCCACTTTGAAGAAAGTTTCGTTTTTCGTTTAATGTTTTAATTGAACTAATTTTCATTCCTTGTATTTTCAGATCGTTGATCGCTTTTTCTACAGTTTTGTCTCTCTTGTGCACATGGTACGTAAACTTTAGAGGAGTTCAATCACAATCTACAGGTAAGGCAGTTTGCTTATAATTTGTACTTTCATTATGCGTACGAGTAGAGTGATGAATGTACAAAAAGAACTTTAGGTCCGTAATAGAAATAATTTTACAATAATACGCGTACTACAAAGTACTCGTAGGTATTTATTCTAGTAAACTATTCATTATTTTTATTAGGTGTTATATTTATTAAGTAAGTTTACTTTTCGAAGAACACGAAAAACATCAAGTGTCAAATGTCTCCATACATACTTGACGTAATTTTTTCTACATTCAATCACTGTTGTGAAACGCGCACCCCAACTTCGTACACATCTGAATATAGATAAAAATATTAATATATTTTTAATGATATTGAATTATAATCTAAGTGTATTATGAGTAATAATACCAGATATACCACCTAATCCATAGGGGAACGTAAACGAACCTGATGAACCGTAGGAATGTACTACATTCTATGCCTACCTCTTCGGGGAATACAGCCGTTATGTCAAGTTTGTTACGTTCTTGTTATGAAAGGTCTAAACCTTTGTTATTAGACATTCTACATCAATAATAAACCGATATTTTTTGTAGTTCTCGCATCTGTAATTAACTGTCAACAAAATTATGATTTCAAAGCCATCAATGGCTACGAAAAGTCTTTTTTTTTACAGTGGCAAGTATGTATATTTGCTTAAAATAGAGTTCTCTGATCTCGTCTTCTGATATCGTCACTGCGATGTTTACATGTAACAAACAATCTCATAATTCCAGGTCTACGTTTTGCCAAGGCATTTGACATAAGGGCTAATGTAGAATGCTTAATGCGGAACTCAGAAGACTGTATCGCATCCGTGCTGGGCGTGCGAATAATCTCGACCTTATTAATAACCTTCGGTCATTTCAGTTTTTTCAAAGCAGGATATGGTGTCAGTACTGCGGGTAAACACAATAAGGTACATATAACAATAAGGTAGATATATTTTCTCTTAATAAGTTTTTATTTAACGTCAACTGTGGCGGTCACAATAACAAAATTTTAATACATAATTATGTACATATAACCTAAATATTGTCCCAATTATAGACTATATCGCATAAGCTTGTTCATTTATTTTTTACCACCGGCACGCCCCGGCTCCGCACAGGTATTTAACAAAAATTATAAAAATTATAAATTTCAACACACACACCCTTTTTATGCATTCAGAGTTAATAGGAAAGAGAATTTTTTGTCTATGTTCATTAGGGATAACGTAGAAATCTAATAGTGAAAGTAATTTTCAAATCGGTCCAGTAATTTCAGAACATATTCAATGCAAACAAACAATTTAATTTTTCCTTTTTAAAATATTAGTATAGATTACATTCGGTTGTTTTTTCATTTCATTAGATCGTCTTTTATTGTGACCGGTGATGTTGGGAAGTAATAGGGACTCGGTGAAAGAAACCATTGTGAAGAAATCACACGTCCTTAATATTTCTTAAATGGTCTCTAAGACCATTTGATAAACATTTAGTTTTTCATAATGTTCTCTGAGAAATGGCAACAACGATAATGAAACCTGGCTGTTACAAATGAGTATGGGAAATCTACACATTATGCTGTCTCTGCGTAACTTGTTATTAAGACTATTATCAAAACTCTCTATCTACCGCTAGTCTTTAGCAATCTCACTTGAGCTCACCACTTGAGATTGAGAAATTATATCTCTTCTTGTAATAGGTAATTTACATAACGGTAACAGAACGATTGACATGTACGTACCATATTTTCACAAAAAAGGATTTTCCATTGGTGAAAAACCAAGAGGAAGTTAGAGCGCGACTAAACATCTACAGGATTATAAACATGAAGAAAATTAGAGACCAGCCGTTAAACTCTTTTTTTTGGTACCATTTAACATTTTTTTTGTAGATATTAGATACAACGATATTCCCAGTTTTATATAACATTGAGACGATAATAGACACTTTTATAATGATTTCTGGCCTCCTTTGGATGTACAATCTGATGCAAAAAGGAGTCAGGACATTCGATCCCGTCAAAGTCATAGCTAAACGCTATATCAGGTACGTTATATGAAATTATTGTACGTCTTGTTAAAGAGAAATACCGACTTTTTAATGGACTAAAAGTGTACAGTCTTTGAACTGTGAAGAAAAACATCATGACGAAATTGCACACTTTATAATTCGTCGTAATGTTCTCTAGACAACGTGAATTGTGCTTAATAAAACTTGGCAAGCGTGGTAAACTTTAACTCTTCCGGTTCTAAGATGAGACCTGTTTCAAGTGGTGGAGCAATAATTTTATTGATGATGATATAAGTAACTATGACCCAACTTTAGCAAAGTCTAATTCATTTCTACACCCAGAAGAAATTTATCGTACAACAAATTTTTCATGGTTTTTTTATTTCAACTACCATCTCCTTCATACGATTAGCCGTGCAAAGTATGATGTCAATGTCAAATGCAAGTGATTTCGTGTGATCAACAAGTCACTAAAATTATCTGCATTTGTATACGACAATAAGATACCAGTGGACGAGGAATTAATTGCCTTGTTTATGCTACTGTTAACTCACTTCTGTGTATACAGTGCGTATCTTATCGTCTTATTATCTTTAATTGTGCCCTTACCATTACTTTCATTCTAGATTCATGTGGCCAATAGCTGTGGTTCTATCAATATTTCCACAAGCTATCACTTCTGCCGAGCCAGGACCATTAGCAACGAAGATGTTGAAAGTTGAACGGGAATCTTGCTCCAAGAACTGGTGGAAAATTTTTCTGACCATCGCAAATTATACCGACAAGGACGAAATGGTACATTTGAACTATTATCGTTTTAATTATTACAGTTTTGATCAGATAAAAACAAGTTAATACTGAAAAGAAAATGGTAATCAGCGTTGCAAGGAAAGGAATGAAAGAATGAAGAAAGAAAGAACGAAAATATTTGTACTCTCATACGTGTACCGCTAGTAACAGTAAACACTAAGAACGTAAATAATGAAACAAAGAACGAATACAATATTGTACAATAAAATTCACGTAACAAAAATTATATTTACATTATACAAATACAATCCTTACTGCGCATTATCCACTGCAAGGGAATCGCGGCGCTGATTTTCATTAGTAAATTGATATTTATATGATCACAATTCACGATTTCCCTACTTAACACTAACTGTACTTGTGTATGATATGTTTTTTTTGTTCAAGTTCCTAAGTTATAACTCTGTATCTAAAATCCTAAATTGTAATTATAATTCATTGCAGTGCTACCCAATCCTATGGACAGTACTGTGCGACTTCCATGCATGCATCATTGGGACAGTCATATATTGGATCTATGTCAAAAATAGAAGAGCTGGTTTGCAGATTTTTGTTATTGGAGCCTTAGCATCTGTCATATTGCCAATAATACACGCCTATAAGCATAATGCGTCAGCTATTTTAAAGATAGATTTCTCGTAAGTAGATAAGGAGTCTCTATTATGTTGTATAGTAATGTATTGGAAATACTTATTGCGTATAAAGAAAATAATTTCTCAATTACTACCAATCCATTTCTAGTTAACCGTATTTACGTCTTGAAATCGATCATAAAATATCATGGTTGAAATCAGTAAACCAAAAAACATAACCTACTTTAATCTACCATTATCTAATTTAAACTAATTTAAGTAAAACCAAACTAACCTTTTTTTCCGTGGGGACATTCTAATGGATACTTAACCACCCGAGGGACCAGTTTGGGAGCAGGTTGTCAGATTGTTACCGACTATAACTACCACAGTGTGCCACTCTAGCATTATGGGTAGGTCACGAGAACTATTCATTCGCACGACTTTCGTGACCCAACCTTCTGACGCCTTCGGGAAAAGCTCCTCCCTCTCCTATAGGGCATCCGAGTACGCTTCGAATGTCGTCTACATGCGGGCCTTTACGTGTGACGGCGGGCTGTGGAGCCCCGCTAAAGGCGGCAGGGGACGGGAAAACCGCCCTCTCATGCGCCAACAATCTTTTTTTTTTTGTCAGAAAAATGCATTTACGCATCCCATCGATCCCAGGGGAGCTCGATGGGTATGTGGGACTCCTGTTTGGGGCCCACATTACCCACTAAAAACCTGACGGTGTGCCACTCTGGCATTACGGGTGGGCCACGAGAACTGTACGGTCGCGACCCACCCTGCCACAGCCTACATGAGAGGCTCCGTCTTTTAGAGGCCATCCGAGCACACATCGGA
>DWFO01000176.1:0-24428 GCA_018246595.1 Mimoniades nurscia nurscia
CCCGGGAATCGAACCCAGGACCTCCCGTTCGGCAGTCGCACTTGCAACCAACTCGACCAACGAGGCAGTCATTTTGAATATGTATATCAAAATAGCGGGAAAACAAAAAGTACCTATATCCACTATAGCAATAATAATAAAAATTCAAATAAATAAATAATGTAAAATATGCTATAGTAAATGTCACAACGGCAAAACTTTTTGTGCGTTAACCGCATGTGAACGTTACACACAGATTGAAATTAAAAAATATTGAGTAATTGGTAAGTGTATACACGACTTTTTCGAAATAAGAAAAGGATCATCTTTAAAAACCTACAACCCCAGTGTGTCAGCTTAATTTATAGAAAAATTCAGATAAGGTAGTTATTAGTAGGTACCTATATAGGTATTTCTCATCAATTTTAAAAATAGTTGACACATTTTTCGGAAAAACGGAAATGAAAACAGTCACTGCAGACCACCACCTGCTTCCAAAGTCAAAAAGAAATTTCATGACAGTCTACTTGAAATCTTTTACAGAGCCATTGCTACTGATGTTTAAGCTACCTGTGATTTTTGTCCGCGTACCTGTCTTATGATGGTTCATTAAAACGCTTATGCGTTTAATTGGTGCATTACAACGGTTGCTTCCGCTGCTGTTGTGGTCTGAAAGCAGGCGGAAGTCGTGTAACCACGAGTCAATGCTCTTGACCCCAAGACCCCAGTAATATTGAATATTTTAACCGGCTGTTGTCTGTATTGTTTAGTATTGTCGTATTTTTTTCTGTATTTATGTTGAACAAAGAATATACTTATACCTACGATTTTGTTACATATAATAGCGAGTGGTGGGACTCTATATATATCACAAATTATTATATCAACTATATTTTATACATACAATGATACAAGATGTTTAAAACGTATCTTCTTACTTACCCTAAGGCGGCACAAAGAATTATTATGTCTATAAATGTGATGTTTCTTTACAAGTAAATATTGTAGGTACATTTCTAAAATATAAAATCTTGAACCGCATAATAATTGTACTTAATAATAATTATATGTGTTAACTAAACGTTTATTAAAAAATCATTATTCGGATTATTACCGCAGACTTTCATATTTTTTACACATTTACAAAAACATAACATTTTCTTACACAAACATAAGCGAATGTTAGTATGAAATCGAATAAATTCATCAACTCCAAGGTCGCGTCGGTCATCGGATCCCTGAATGATACGTGAGGACTGTCGCATAGGTACAGACAATTCGCGGAAGAACCCGCGCGAACGACGCCCGATTTATTCGAATTAGACGAACGTACTGGAATATCTTATAATATGCATAACATTATTGCCTATATTTCTTTTTTGTTTTAAACCATAAGTCAATATTAGATAATACAAGAGACCTTCGCCTACAAGTTACTCGTAAAATTTAACGTTTAATCATGCATATACAACATAGTAATTAATTTAAATTAATTGTAATAACTAATGATAAATCAACAAGATAAATTTATTCGTGAAATAGTTTTTTAGTATTGCACGAGTGTTATGATCTAAGATTTGAAGTTTTTACAGACGTTCCATGTGATGTTCGGTTCGAAGAATCGGTTAGTGCAATTAATGTCACGTAAGCAATTGAGAGATTCATTAGCAACAATCAAGATATCTCTCATCATATCAGTTCCAACACGATTTTGTCACGATTTCAAATGTGACTTCTTAGTATTATTGTGGACGTGTACCAATAGATGTTTGCAAATGGCATTGTTTTTTCTTTTTAATGGCATAATAATATATGGTAAATAGTTTATGTATGCATTATTGTTCGTGAATTTCGTAATATTAAAGTTATACCGAAAACAAGGGTTTCTTTGTTGAGAAGTTAGGAATATTTTTTATTATGTAATAAAAAGTTATACTTACTATCATAAATGGCGTTCTGTTTTGGACATTAAATATTCACGGCTTACTTTCTAGGTAACATTGTAACTTACAAATTTACATATATTTATTATGTTTTTAGTACATTTTAATGTCATTCGAGTTTAGTTAATTTTTCTTATAACGTTATAACTTGTATCAGTGCCATCTATTAGCGAGTAGAGAAACTAAACCTTTTAATAAGGCAACGGTTTGTTGGATAATCTGAAGCGCAACTTGGGTCCGAAAAGCATTTTAGGTTTTAGTAATAAAGCAATTAAATTGCTCGAGTTGAGAGGAAGGCAATATATTATTCATTTTATTAGTTCGGCGGGAATCGCATTGTAAAACGCGACATCTTATTCTGGGTGGTGCCAAAAAATGTTATTTGCTTTTTGAGAAGATTATTGGAAGTGATATAATATTATTATAAGCTTTACTGTTTCATTATACACTGTACAATACATTTACCAAGGAATTCATAATATTATTAATTATTGTAGCATTGTAATAATTTCACATGTTAACCGATTTTATCGGTATTATGACATGTAAATTATGTCTATGTAATATAAAATAGTTTTATAAATATTCTTCATATTTATAATGAAAAATCATAACGATTTAAGTTACCTTAGTTACCAAGCCACTTAATTCGGTAATAATTATACCCAAAAAACCTTGCATGTA
Source organism: Mimoniades nurscia nurscia (assembly GCA_018246595.1). Classification (NCBI taxonomy): domain Eukaryota; kingdom Metazoa; phylum Arthropoda; class Insecta; order Lepidoptera; family Hesperiidae; genus Mimoniades; species Mimoniades nurscia. The sequence goes on from DWFO01000176.1 coordinate 2,607, forward strand.
ATGGTACACAGGCTCCAGAATAGGGGTGTCGGGTTCAATGCTCCGGTTAGGTTTCGGTTAGGCGTACGTCGCTAGAATTTATAATTGCTGTCTAGATATATAAATCAAAGTTCACATGTTACGCGAACTCAACTTTCTCGACCGTGTGTTTTCTAAAGTGGCTTCGTTACATTGACTTAGGTCATATATTATTATGTTTACACACACGCACACACACGCACGCTCAAAGACAGACACCCATGCACATGTACTATATACATACATGTGTGCTGGCAGAGTATGTCGTATATATGATGCCATTTAAAGTATTATTGAAATCGGAAAATGATATAATTAGCACAAGTGTAGGGTCGAGTATTAACAATATGTACCTACACCTATATTAAGTTATTAAACGAAACGTAAATAATTTTAAAATTCTTTCATACAAAAGTTTGAATTACGCAAAGCTGGTTTTAATGGATATAAATTTACAATATCTCAAACAACATTGATAAATCTTTGATGTAATTTGTACAGTAATATGCCCGACAGTGGGACTGATTGACATTGATTTATTGCTAATGTACGACACTGGTTTTACGGGTAGAATTCACAGCTGAAACATGCGCTGCCACCGAGTTATGTTTTTCAGTATCAGCCGTTTTATAAGTTCGTTACACTTACAATACAATTATAATTCGACATTACTTTATATAACTCTACTCGTTGAAGAGTCATGAAATAAATTATCCAATTAGTGCTTCAGATTTCAGAGTACTTGTGTAAAAAAACGTAACATCATGCTTGTAAATCCCGAAGAGGTCGGCAGAGGAATGTAGAACACTCCCACGTTTCACCAGTTACGTTTACGTCCCACTATGGAACAGATGGTGACCCTATTGCTATACACCGGGTACATATCCAGACTCCGAGCCACTACTAGAAATTCTAAATTAGAAAAATTTAGTAGTGCCCGACCCGGGAATCGAACCCAGGACCTCCTGATCGGCAACCGCGCTTGCAAGCAACTCGACCAACGAGGCAGTCAATTTGAATATTTAAGAGAGATTAATTATTTATATATATTTGTTCATTTGTAGTTTATTCAAATTCAAATTCAAATCTCATTTATTCAAAATTGGTTCATAAGAACACTTTTTGTATGTCAAAATGATGCTACCGCCGCTTCGGAAGATGCCTCGCTATGGAGAAGAAGCGGCGAAAGAAACTCCATAGGTTTGCTATTGCATCTTTTAAAATAAGCACTTAGAATATTACAATATAACTAAATTATTGTGGAGCTGGAGTTACATCACACCAAGCATTTTTAACATTTCAATAATCATTTAATTTGTAACAAGCTTTTTACAAAGATTTCCTTTAATAATAGATTTAAATTTTTATCTGCAGGATTAATGATGTGTTTTGGTATTTTATTGTAAATGCGAATACAGTTTCCCATGAAATACTGAGACACCTTGTTTAAGCGAGAGCGCGGTTTGGCCAGTTAAAAATGTGTTCAACAAAGTAGTAAAGCTGCCGGTTATCAAGCCATTCTATAAAACATTATGGAGGTTGAAGAATAAATATTTCCTATAAATATGTTCATGTTTTTTAAATAATTAGAAATGACATCATGTTTGTAAGGATCTAGATATTAAGTAAGTACATTCAGCCCAACCCGTTGAGACCGGCCTGATTTTATATTAATACCTAGTAGGTACGTATATACATAGATCCAACTCAAGATTTGTATAGTACAACATATTTTTATCAATTGTTCATTTCAACATACATAATGACACAGAAGAAAAATATCATAGGAATGTAAACATTGAAATAGACTACTTTATCAATAAGCAGCGCAGATTTCTTTAATATACAAAGTAACTTCACTACTAGAAAATCTAAATTAGAAAATTTTTGCAGTGTTCGACCCGGGAATCGAACCCGGGACCTCCCGATCGGCAGTCGCACTTGCAACAGACACGACCAACGAGGCACTTCTTTAATATACCTACATAGATATTACGTCCGCTTAATAAATTTAGTTTAATGTATTAAATAAATTAAGTTAATAACAAGATATTATTGAGCAAAATTAAACTAGCTGATAAAACACATTAGTCGCCGACTTTTATTTTCTTGGGTTACATTCTTCCTCAATATCCAATCATTCAAAACGTCCGTTAAAAAGTCATAAACAAAGCATTTTTGGGAATTACTGCGCACATAACCTGTCTAAAATGGTATCTTTAGGAATACGCCGTGGATCACTCGTATATGGAGTCACTTTCTCATTTCCCAATTTGTACTTCTTTGTAATGCAAGATTTTAATCTAGGTGTTTCCTTGTAATTAAATATTTATTAAGTTTCCTTTATAAACACCTTGCATAACAGGGCATTTTTAAATTACTATTTGGTGAACAAGACGAATATTTTTTGTACATATCTATGCCTAAACATGTGTTAGAAGAGAGTTTTTGATAAAGATATTTTAAATATTATATTATAATTACTATACGCGTTGCACGGCAGTACAATAATAAGTCCACAATGTAATATGTAGTATAAATTATTCTTTAAAACTATTTACACAATATTTAATAAATGTGAGTTGAATAACTGCATTATGATATATTAACACGGCACATGTTCTAAAGCAGACGAAAAATCTTTTCCAAAGACGGGATGACAGAACACTTACATGTCTATTGGACCTTGATTATTACACGATATGTTGTATGATTAAGCCCCAGGTGTGTCTGTAATTTATGGACTATAAAATATAATATTTTCATCAGGAACAAGCAAGTTTTTTTCGGTGTACTACCACTAATATTTTTAATGTATAGATTCGGCTCAATCACAAAATTTCTATAGTTTACTGATACTTTAAAGATATTGAAACCTTGAAAGTTAAAAGATAGTATAATGAAGATCAAAACAAACGTTCATACAACTAAATAATTAATGTGGTAGTTGCTTATTGTTTACTGAAATACATTGTTTATTTTAATTAAAAATTTCATTCTTTGCTGATTACCAAAAGCAGTTGGTTGGCAGGTGCCTTAAGGAGGGGGCTAGGACGGACGTCGAACTTTGCGAGCGAACGTGGAACAGGCGTACGAAACGACGCACGTACACATTTCAGTGCCAGAGAAAACTGAACTAAAATAGCTATAGATAAGATTCATTTTGAAAATATTGCGGAAGTGGGATCATTGCGCTTCACGCAATTTAATTCTTCTGAACAGAAAGACTTAACTCCAATTACTAGCGCAATGGAAATAGGACTTTAATCTCTTTGATTTAGGGTATATTTTAATTTGTGAAAGTTAGATGTGCTGAAGTCGATCATAGGTTCTACTTCCTGGTCCGTCTTATATCAATTAAGTGGACTGGTCCGCAAATTTGTTAAGAAATAGGAGCAGGCCGCTCACGCGCATCGCCCTAATGACTCATTAGGTGAGCGTCGCGAATGTCAAGGTTCAAGAATTATAGCGCGGACTCAAACATTACATAACATCAAGTTTTGTATTTCTGTTAAATTATTTTATTCCAACATAATTCTTATTCCCTCATGTTAAGTAGTTAAGACAGCGTATACATGTAGGTAAATTTTATTTAATATACACACACACACACACACACACATTATGTATCCAATCACAAAGCTTTGGGCCACAATTGGGCTGACTTTGGCCTTAGTTGTGGCTTACATCCTCAATCTCTAAGTAAGAATGTAATCACGCTTATAATCACCGAAAAAGTAGATATGGAAGTTTAATACACTGCCAATTTTCACCAGTTACATTTATGTTCCACCATGGCACAGAGGGCGCGCCTATTGACACACCACACACCAATTCAAACTCTCAACCATTACTAGAAATTTTATGTTAGAAAAATCCTGACACTGAATTTCAACCCAAGACCTTAGGATCAGCATTTGCGCTTCCAACCACTGTACCAACGAAGCAGTCACTCCATAAGTAGCATACAAAAATGTAATTTTATTGCTTGGCAACCAAAATGTTAGCCTTCTTACCCAAATGGTGGACAGTATGGTTCTGGATTACCTTTATAAATACTTTTTATTCTGTCACCTTTTTCAGAAATCTTGTCATTTTTTAGAACAGATGCGGTCATTTAAAGCATTACTGCTTGAAAAATAAAAAACTGAATGAAAACTGCATGAAAAAGAAGTCAATTTCTTTTTAATGTTGCAGATGTTAAAAGAAATACCTTTTTTTATATCTAATATTTTTAACCACGCAAAAATTGGTATTTTGTATTACTTTTGTATTAGTTGTGTATCCTCCATATCCTTCTTTAATCATCTGCGTCATTAAATTATTGAATATGGTAATACTTTCAATTATCTGTCAGTTCATTATTTGATAATTTCCCTATAAGATGTAAAAGTCTCTATATAATTCTTAGAGTTATACATGCTTTCGTTATTAATTCATTTACAGGAAAAGCACAAGCGAAGAAATGTCAAAAACAATAAATGAGTTATCACTTGAATTTAGATTAAAAAAAGTAACTTCACGCCTGTAATCCCGAAGAGGTAGGCAGAGGAACGTAGAACATTCCCACGTTTCACCAGTTACTTTGAATTTAGATAATAATAATTAAAGGTTACACGGTTAAATACGGGGACGGGAAGCCTGTGAAGCCTGGTATTCCTTCGAGTCCCACTGCTGGGAACGGATTACAGCCACAGCTACGAGAAATTTCTAGCATACTTCATTACGTTGTTAGGCATTGTCTTTACAGATCATTGGTAAATTTAATTTTAATTTTGGCAAATGATTTCCATCATAAATATCACCTTTGAGGCACATTTATCAAACAATTCATACGCTTTATCTCGTAAGATACTAGAAAAGGATGTTATTCAATTGGTACAGTTACATTTTGAGTACTTAGATGAGCATGTTTTGTTCCACGTGAACGTACCGTTTTGACTTACGCCCTCATGCCCATTGCGTTAGCGACATTAGAATTTGTAATGACCACGTTTAGGCGTCACACTGATTCATTTTGCATCGTTTACCGATTAGGAAAGTGCACGGGATTATCATAACACCCAACATTGTAGCGTGGAAAGTTTTCAGATGTTACCTACTAGACAAACACTAGTTATCAGCGTCGCGGTGAAAATAAATACAAAATGGTATCATTGTACAAAAAGTGTCTACGTGTGTTTATGTTACGATTACTTTATTTGTTAGTTTAAATTGTAATTTAAAAATAATCTTTCGTTTAAGGAAAGCAGTATAATAATGCTGTGAATAAATTGTTTTCTAAAAATCTGTGCTTAGTGTGTCAATTAAACCAATCTTAGCTGTCACGAGAGGAAGCCTTATTATGGAAATCGAAATGTTTCCTAACACAAGACCTACTATTTTTCTTATGTTTTAATCAAGCGTCTACCTGGTTGGTTTACGTCATCATATCCACATAAAAAATATGCTTGTGTATGTTTGTTTGGCGCAAGAAAGTAGGTTACAATTGATACTGATGGTGGTTACATATTGATGTATTTAAAAAGTAGTATTGCACTCATTTTTTTATCATTACGGCGTCGTAACGACAGGTCACCACAATATTAGTTCGTTTTTTTTCATCTGTATTACTTTTTATTATTCATTCAGTCGTATTCAAATACGCAAATGGATACTGTATAATAGATAAAAAATGTTAATACATTAATTGCATACATGTAAATAAATTTCAAAAGTAAAATCATGATACAAAACATATACAACATCAATTAGTGAGTGCAAAGTGATTGCAGAATTTCGATGGTCTTTTGTGTTTTACATATTTAAACTAGACTAAATCTAGTCTACTTTTGCTCGAATGTTTTTCATATAACAGAGATCCATTGCTGAAATACCATATTGCATATAAGACACGTGCTAGGTGGGACGGCCTATATCCAACCGAGATAATCCGATCAATATTAAAAGTAACGCAATGTTCTAGATCTGTTCTATTTCACTAGGATTTACAATTCAGCGGTGTTACGGAATATTTTCATAGGGTATTGGACTCAGCACGTGGCGACACACGACTCGAGAGCCAACTACTTGATGGAAGCCTAAATTTGTATTTATGAAATGCTCGTTCGTATTGAGGTCCCGGATTGCCGCAGCGGGATAAACTGAAGAGATAAAGAGATGACTAAAAATAAGATCGACACGTGTCGGGAGGCGCGGGAATAAAAAAAATTATATAAATTTACTGTTTCTCATATTTTTATTAACAAAAATCAAAGCCCCAATGACGTTTGAAGCGTCCATTACATTAATATTAATAATTTAATTTACAAATATCTTAACATCGTTAACAAAATTAAGATTTTTATTGTTGGAAATAAACATGAGTGTCCCTTCAGATTATGCATGATACATGCCGTTTTCTTTCTAAGTAGATTACAAATATTGTCTATTTTGATTAAATACCTTGCATAGTTGGTCGTGTTGGTTGCAACTGTGACTGTCGATCGGGAGGTCCCGGGTGCGATTCCCGGGTCGAACACTATAAAATTTTCTAATTTAGATTTTCTTGTAGTGGTTCGCAGTCTGGATAAGTGCCCGATGCATGGCAATAGGCTCACCACCTATTCCATAGTGGGACGTAAACGTAACCGGTGAAACGTGGTGAGTGTTCTGCATTCCTCTGCCTACCTCTTCGGGGATTACAGGCGTGAAGTTACGTTAACTTGCATAGTTGAAAGATTAATTAATATTTACAGTTGAAAATTATATTGTCAATATCTTTCAAAGGAATGTATTGTTCATGCATCACATCATAAATTAATAGGTAATTCGAAAGCTAATTGGAGTTCAAGATGGCATGCGGAGGACGCGTCGCCTCGAAGGTGCGGTTATTAAGTTCACATTAAGTTCACAATGCAGTTGTTGTGTAAAAACCAAAGATCAAGGTCCCTGAACAACCGTATTTGGTTCCTGGTGGAAAATACGCCTGAAGAATGCTGTTAAATTTCATTCCGACAATAATAAACTTGCAATTTTAATAAAATTCATGAAAGTATCACTTTCCCAACTTCTTTGACCTTACAGTTTTTAATATGCATGAGTTTATATTGAGATACTGGTAAATATCTGACATTTATATTAATTTAAAAATCATTAATCGTTTACATTAATTTAAAAATCATTAATCGTTTCCATTTCAGCGGAATTTTTGCTACATACAATACATACTAATAGCAGGAGCCCTCGAGAATGTGGTGTGGTGGTCTTGTTAAACTGATGAAGTCTTGGGCTGATAGTTCAGTGGTATGGCAAAAGAGATAACGTAAAATTAAACAATCTTAAGCATTTGTGAACAACAATGATAAATTTAACTAATTATTCAATTCAGTTTCATTTTTCAAAATATTGACACACTTTTTTAAATATTCGTGACGCGACATATATAATTCCACATAAATGTATTTAAGCATTTGTCACTCGCCATATAATTCCAGAGTCAGCGACGTGTTAATATATTCGCAAAGGTATATAATATTGTTCCTTCAAGTTTTTAACTGGGACAGTACTGAAGGTCAAAGACACTGGTTTTGGCAGAACGCTCGTTCGCGTTCTTTGTACAAGTCGCGACATACCTAATTACGAATATGCAGTTGCACAATGCACGTTCAGACGTAGAATGATTGTTTTATTAAATGTTGATACTTTAAACGTTTGCACGCATTGTAAAGATAGCATCACACCTATATTTTTCTGAACAGATTGCTAGGAGAGTGTAGTGCACTCCCACGAATCACTAGTTACATGAACCATAATGGTGAACTTATTGCAATACACCGGGCACAAATCCAGCTTTCGTGCTGATTGATAGTAGCAAGTTAGAAAGTAGATACCCGACCCGTGGATCAAACCCAGGACGTCCTGCCCAGCAGTCGCGCTTCCAACCACTAAACCACCGAGTCAGTCCAAGTAAAGACGCACACCGGTAATCGTGTGGTGCGAATTATGGCGTCCATTTTAAAATAATTACAGGTGACTTTCGTAAACTGGGTGATTGCGAAATATTTATCGCGAACGACCGAGCACGTGTATCGCCACGCGACTTGGGAGCTCTGGAGTACCGCATAAGCAAAACAGTACACGGAATTATTCCCTAACAAATAATTTAATATTTATTACGCTAATCGTAGTGCTAAACCAAACTCGGTTGATTGCACAATAATATTTTTTATTAATAATTAGTAATTGCAACGTGATCATAATAAGAAATAAAATTATTTATTCTCTATTAAACGCTTTGTGTGTTACGTGTGTTATTGTTCGAGATATGGACGCATTTTTTAGTAGTGTACGTTTACTCATACAAAAGATAATGAATAGATTTTAACAAATTTTGATGTGCCGATAACATTCAAGATTAGGATGAGAATATACGAGTAACATACTTTATATGGCGGGAAAATTTCCCATTTTTCCGATTTATTCCTGTTTATTTTGTAACTTAGAACTCGATACCTAACAACCCTCCTACATCATATTTTAAATTAGTAAATTGCTGTTTGTGTGGGATATTTTACGTTTATGCTCTTGTACGGGTTTTGATAAAATTTAATGTGGAGGAAGTTTGATATCCCAGTGAGAATATACTAGATTGTTACTTTTTCAAAATGTTCTACCAGCAAAACAAAAGTATTCAGTCGAGAATGAACATGTTTATAAAATAGACGACTTCAAGACGTCATACTTACGATAATTGTCTTTGTGTTAGTGATATTACCAGAAGGTATAAATTACACATAAGCTACGAAGAGCGGAGCGAAGTAGCGGAATGAAAACCGCTTCCTCTTTTTGGAAAATAGATGGCGCTGTTCCATTAACCGATAAATTTATTGATTAATATAATTTAATAATAAAGACGTTTCTCATTATCTTTACTGGGAAGTAAATATAATAGCAATAATTTTTCATCTTATGTTATTTCTTATTTGATATTTATAAAAATGTTTGAAGCATCTATTTAATCTTTTATTAAAAATTTTGGGTATTTGTACAAGTCTTGTAAGCAAGCAATTAAATATTTATTTAAAAACACCTGAGTTTTTTTGCGAATAGCGTCTCGGATAACAACTAGTCATAAATATTTATAATTTAAACTTTTTAAAACTTTGTGATAGTAAATACAACTATATAAACTAATTATAGATGGCGCTCTTTCCAAGAGTAGCGATTATGTATATACATTCATAGCTTCGCTACTTTTATTTTGTTAATATAATTGTGTAGTATAAAGCTTTCATAATTGTGAATTAATTAAATATCTAAACAATTCATTCCTAACCAAATCCTACTAACCTAATCCAATCCTAACGCTGTAACAAACTTTGAAACGTTTTAGTTTTCAGTTGACGTAGATTCAGTCGAATACGTTAGAAGGTTGATGACTGCTAATATTTTATGAAGCAGCTCTTTGAATGTTGATCAAATGTATTTTCAGTGGCTCGTTACGATTTGTATTCATCTCGATTTTTTTTTAACAGATGGCACCAATTTATTTGCTTCTATTATCTATGCTGCATTGTTTATCTATGGTTTATATGACCTTAAATAATGACGTTTGATTACAATTTAGTCCTTCGAATTAGGTCAGAATTTTTTCTTTTAAGAAATAAATGAATATCTGCATATGTGTATAGTATAATTTTGTGATACTATATTTTAGTGTATGTCACACTTCTGTAATTCCGGATTACGAGCACTTTGCTTAATGAGGCCTTAAAAATTTCCATTTTTCTTAAATTATTTTCATTTCGTCTTATACTTTTGTTATATTATATTAACCATAGATTTCCATCGTGTTTTTTTGGTGATAGAGTTTTAAAATATTCTTTATGATTTCTCAAATCGTACCTTACTTTCGTTTTGAATTATTTTTGCTCCAAACCTACTTACGAAAGCACATATTATATGTATGAGTTATATCACGTTTCCATCACCGTGCACGTGATGTGTTTGAGGGATCGTTTTATTGGCCTTTGAAAAAAAATATAAAATCTTCGGTACCCTGTCACGTGATGACCTTTCTTTGGCTAAAAACACACAAGCGTCTTCTCTGATTGTGATGCGTGATTGTGCGATTTTTGTATCAATTTTAGTAGGTTTACATCTGAGCTATTGTATCAACAAAACGCTAACTAATAAATGATTTTAAGTAATTTTTCAAGAACTTATATTAATTCTTACGATTTTTACGTTGAAGTAGGTATATCTATTCATTCGTTCTCATTCCTTTACTGCCGTTCCTTTGTACCTATATTTTAATGCGACGCATATCTCAGTTCTAAATCTATTTTCTGACTTCGTGTCAATTGTATACTTTCCCTATTGATAGATATTTTTGTATTCAGTTACTTTTTCCTCTCCTGCCTGATTGCACAGCTATTACTGAGGCTAGGAATCTGAAAAGTTCACTACAGGTTTTATTAGGTCTAAACATCCACTATGTGCATTTTACGAAATACCATTTCTGAGTGAATGAAATAGGGTGCAAATTAGGGATGAAAATTATTAAAAAATAATTTTTATACTTAGCTAGAAGCACAAATGCGTCTAGCTAAGTATAAAAGTACATAATGTTTTAAGAGGATACGATATATTTTTTAAATAGAAGATGGACATGTTTATGTTTGCTACTTATTTACTATTAAATGCAATATCCCACATGATATATGTATCCGGGTAAAATCTTAGGCGTCTTCTCATATTAAATACGTATAGAGACATATTTTCGATAAGAATCAAATACATATATTGCTTGCCCAATAACGCAACAGCAAATCCTGATGGCTACATTCAACAAGCACATTCTCAAATTCAGAAAAATAAATCCGACACTACTGTATAGCAACAATTCTAGTTACAGTATCAGTTACACAAGACTACGTCGCCTTCAACATTTCGTACATAATTTTCAGAACCCCATTTCAAGCGAACAACAACACAGGTACAAGATTGATCTAGTTACGAGAACAAATATGGTAAATTTAATATAATTCCATATGTCGTAAGCCGGCGTATTTGTTTGCCAACAATGTTCGCAGCACGGAGCGGCCACAGTGTATAAAATCACAATAATTCAATACGCATCTGCGTACTGGTCTTGTGACATAGTTGTGCTTTTAAATCGGTTTTGTTAGCCACCTAGGGCTGGTTGGTGCGCATTTATGGCTGATGAAAGAATGCCGGAAAGATGCAGGTGCCAAAGGACACCAAGAATCACCTTTCTTGACCAAATTGGTCCGATACTGGCTGTTGGGGAGTGACAAGCGTCTAAATAAATGTGCGTGTATGGGGCCATCAATAAATTACGTCACGCAAATTTCATAATTTTTTTATCCCACCCCCCTCACTTTACTATCACAGCAAGTCACACTGGTGAGATCCCCCCACTATTACGATGTCACATATTTTGTAATTATACACATTGAAAATTTTATTTCCATTTAAATTGTTATTCCATAAACTTACTAATACTTAGATTGTTATATGTATTTTGAATTGTGGCGTCATTAAATTCAGAACCCCTTCCAACCCCTGTCATACAATGTCACGCTTCATGGACCCAGTTAACGTGTGACGTAATGTACGAGTACGTTGTTACGTAGTCACGTAATTTTATCTATGGTCCTGCTTAACATAAACATATTTGTTGATAGTTCAAGGCCTTCCAAATGCACTGGCACCTAACAACTACAGAGACATCCAATCAAATATTCAAATGATATTATAAAGTATGGCAATTACGTCATAATTTTCTTAAAACTTTACGGTATTTTTCTAGGAAGGTTGATGTATGTATATTACAATATTTCTTTGAATTTCCAATGTTTTTCAATGTAGGTACGTATTGTGATACGCTTACTAGTGAAACGATAGTTGGTTCTCTATCACAGAGTCCAGTAAATACAGCCTAGAACCGAGCATTTTATGTATATTTGATGAATTTTCTCTTGTTTATTTATTGAAATATGTGAAATATGTACGTATTACGTGCATTGCGTTTTAGACTGTTTTAGCCTGTTGCTTATAATGGTATAATATTAGTGTAATTTAGTTATACTAAAAGTAATTTAGTTAGTTTCTTTTATATGGCAATTTTTTCCCTTCCTGTATGTGATTTAGTATACTACGCAGTGGTTTCAGTACGCTCCACATTTATGTTTCTGCCACCGTCCGAACAAGCCCTGGAGCGTCGTGGCGTAGCCGCCACGCTGCGCCTACAGTGGGTTCTAGGAGTGACCAGAAAAAATTGGAACGGCCCACTGATATACCGTTTTTCTTCTATATTTTCACTGCTTCGTTGATCGAGTGACTGCATGTGCGACTGCCGATTTAGAGGTCCTAGCTTAACGAGTAATTACCCAATTCCGGGTATGTTAGTATTGGATTGTAGCCTGGACTCGTGTCCGATGCATGACAAGTCTCTCCCCCTATTCCACGCTGGGATGTGAATCGTGACTGGCGAACCGTGGCACTGCTGTCACTTGCTGTCACATGGTCAGAATCTTGAGGAAACAGAAACACCTTAGACTTCTCCATAATGTTCTGTAAGACGTGTGAAATTAGCTACCCAGCACTTGACCGGCGTTGGATTTCACTGCCTGGGCTGTTCTAATTTTCACAAGAGACTTGTGCTCAGGAGACAAATGTTAGAACGGCTGGTACCTACGACGAACGCAATTATACGAAATTAAACAAAAATGATCAAATTTAATTGATATAATATTTAACTTTTTATACGGACCGAGGAACATTGCGATGTCACGTATAAAAGCATTGTTACCGAATCGCCACAACGTGACGAAGACGGACGCGTATAAGTGAGATGTAAGACATTATAATAGTACGCGGTACCCACTTTCTTATGGTAATATGAATAGAGAATACCCATTGAGCCGTGAACAATTGAACTCAATAGTTTCCTGTGCGTTACGCGCGCACAATGATCCTCGTTCAAACATCGCGCGGACAAAATGAATCACGTCTTTTGGACGTCAAAGGGTGGGGATTATCTGCGCTGGAAGTTAGCGCCGTTGCCTTTGCCTTTTTTTTATTAAGATTCATTGTTGGCCAGTTACTGTGTTATATATAGAAGAGTTTTTCGGTCATCATCTTCATCGTGATCAATATTTTGTCGTTCTATTTCCTGACAAGGATTTTCTCTTACCACGGGGAAGGTTAACACGTAGTCTGCTACTTTCCACGTGTAGTTTTGCAGAATTCATACATTTTACTACGGAGAATTCCGTCCGTGTGCAGGATTTCTCTCGATGTTCGTAATATCAAAATACACCACCTCAAAATCTGTACTCAAGACACATCTAATCTGTACTACACACATCTAAAATATTTCTGGTAACATTTTCTATATAATACGCTTCGAAATCTTCAACATTATGTAATTGTGCATCAGCTTAGAATTGCGACAATTGTGTAGATAAGAACCTGCCAACCGGATTAGGGGTAAGTGATTTCCACGTGAGGGCACTTTCTTAACAAAACACATTCGACAAAGCTGCTCAAACGAAATAAAGTCTGTGTTATCCGTGTAATCCTTTAAATAAATAATCTTCGGTACTTCAAGTACTCTGTCCGCCACCCAAGGAACGTTCAAATGAAAGGGTAGAACGTCAATGCGATGTCCAGTGTTGCCAGTTAAGAATTACCGACCATGAATTTACGAGGCCCTTAATGAGATATTTAATGCTATATTCTCGTCAAATGCCTTTTATTGTTGCTCCTGCTTTTGCAATAAAAAAGAAGACAAGTTTGGGTGGTATTTTTTTTTTATTCATTATTTCGGAAATTAAAATGAATGGCGTTGAATTTTAGTTGATGGTGAATTTCGTACTTTAAAAACATTCATATATTGTTATTAATAATAGCTATTGGTGAACTATTTTGAAATTGACAATTTTCCGAATATGTAATTCTTATATTAGATATTTACACTTATAATATTATTCAACCTCCTTCATTTTAGCTTATAAAATTTACAAGATTGACAAATTTTTTTTATTTAGCAAACGCTTGCATTTGACTGCTTTTCCACCTGATTGAAATCGAGATTCAGCCTAGGTCGTCCACGGCTACCTAGGAAGTGCCTATAATTTTAATGACAAATGGCTTTACAATAAATCCATGGTTGATACATTTTTCAGTACCCACGACCAGTATGAGATCAATGGGCGACCAAAATTTCCGCACAAACAAATTTTACTTTATTTCCGCACAAACAAATTTTACTTTATTTCCGCACAAACAAATTTTACTTTATTTCCGCACAAACAAATGTAAAATGAAAAGTAACGCATGACGAATGAGTGACGCTCGTGGGTTGTTTTGTTTGAAGAATATTATATCGTTTCATTTAAAATTCGTAACATACATATATACACACGGGCGTCGTCGAAAAGTGACATTATTTACGATATTTAAATAGGAAGTTTTATAAAACACGTGAAATGGAAAGCGCATGATATTTTGAATAAATTCTTCATGAAAGGGGACCTCGGTCAGATTCCAGACTATACGGAAAATCATGCGTGAGGTAGCCAGAACAAAATTTAATCTTGTATGTAGATACATAGTATATACATACATAGATCACTTCATAGTAAAATATGTTTAATGCTAATGTCTCCAAGTAGGTACACAAAAAACCTACCTAATAAATACCTACGTAAATATTTTATACGGAAATCATACAGTGTAAATATTAAAATCAAACGCGTATCATATCAGAATTTCTGATAGATCAGAGTGTTTTTGAAGCTGTGTTTTAACTAAAACTATGCTTATATGTTAACATAAAATATTACTACATACAAAGAAAATACATTAAATAGATCATCAAACACTCAATAAACGACCGCTTAACGCGACTTTATGCCGATTCAAACTTCAAACACGCGTTCAATTGTTAGTTGTCAAGATGAAATGAACCATAAAGCAGTGCTCGTAAGGTTCAAATTAGCTTGTAATGATGTAGCACCGCGACGTATGTTAAGCACGCGTGCTGACCGTCCGTGGTCAATGGGAAATATCACGGTAAGTTGTATGGAGTAAACTTTTTTTTATTTTTTATTTATACGATATATTATATTGCAAATATGAACACGCATGTATAATATTATAAATGTTAACACTCGTGCACTGCCTGCATGTACCTACTAGATTTTATGAATAAATGTACTGCTAGGAATAACATAAAATATACTGTGTAGTAATTATTGTGTATTGCGATTTTTTTCTCCTTTTTTTGGTTCACATACTTCCAATAGCTTTTTACTAATACACAAGAAATCTCATGTAAATTTCTCGGAAATATCAATGAAATAGTGACGTTTATGATGAGCCAGTGCTCCAATAACAGTATTATTAGAGTTAAATCCTCACAAAAGGTTCCTTCAGCCAGTTGTTACTGAGTCTTTATCCTCATAGACCTGACTAGCGTCTTCAACATTCATCACTCTCTTCATACACGCACGCTGTTTTTGGATACTTCTGACTCCCCATCAGCCAGTATCTGACCTATTCAATACACCGCCTAGACCGCTCTTGATATCCCTCGGGCATCTCTGTCTATCAACACTCGTATTATATAAGTTTTGTTATTCATTATTCTTTTTATTATTAACAAAAAAAAATAGCGAATTCACAATATGATTTGTAATTATATGCAAATTTATCGTGACCTATCGATAAAACACCAACTTCAGGATGCAATATAAATATATTCCTCCATATAACGTCGCCGCCACTGAGGGGCGCGCGACATGATCGCGGCATATTGCCAATCCATCATAATGCAATTGTGTTCATTTTGTGCTGGGCGTCCTTTTTGCGGAGATACCCGGTGGTCACTCGGGAACTACCCACCTTGCTTTCATACGCCTCAAGGTGGAATGTTAGTGATGTGCTCCACATGTCGATATTTATTTTTTATATATTTTTTTATCTTCATCGACCTATCTCAGTCCACGGCTAGATATAGGTTTCCTTAAATGGTTCTGTCCACAATCCCCACGAAAAGCATGTGGATTGGGGATCGCAGAGTACAGCTTCTCGGACCACCGACGTTATTGCCCCTAGGTGGCCAGGGTATTTAGCTGTGCCTAGGCAGACCGCGTCATACTGCGATCTGTCAGCACTGGGCTTAGTCATGTCCTACGACACCCTGTATTCCGGCACGTTGTCGGGGAATGTATTCTTACTTCGCTCCGATACGGAGTTTTTTATAACCATTTTTTTCTTTAGTAGGATGTATGTGAAGATAGATAGATAAAAGAAAGATAGATAGATCCATGGTCTATTAATATATGATTTTTTAAATAATATAACTTAAGGGTATACATCGGATTTTTTCTGAAATTCCTTGATTAAGTTTCAGCTCGAATCACTAAAATGAGTACTCATTCCTAACAATTAATTAACGCTAATGAAAATATGACCATAAATATCATTGAAACATGTTTTTTTATGTCACTTTAAATAAAATAAAAAACCAGTTATCGATTATTTGCTGAACAACGAAAACAACCCTCGAATGGCCTGCGTGCCCACTTATTCATAGCTAATTTTGGTTGAAATTTTGCGAAAAATATTCCAAAATCATGTTCGCGACAACTGGAGAGCAGCGAATGGGTTGTCGTTAATCCTGCTTTTTTGCGGGACGCTTGACCACGTTCGGGGCTTGACGAATGCTGGCGTCCTTGGGTATGGCACACTGAAGTGCATCAAACAATAAATTACACCTGGTTAACTAAAATGATATTAATTTTCTATTTATTATTAACGAATAATATATTTTACATCGGATTATTATTTTAATGTGCGTTAAAGTAAGTGCCACACACACTTGTGAACTGGTCATATTTCTGACTACTACATACAATACATATGTGTATTCTTTAAATTCGACCGTTTGAATAGTATTGATTTTAATTAACACTAATACGTTAAACAATAACAGCATATCTTACCAAAATTAACACTTAAAATAAGCTTCAAAATGTTTTGATTGTTAATGTAACATCACGCCTAAAGAGCTAGGCAGTTGAGATGACTTCTTGCTATTACTTATTAACTATTAGGAATTTCAAGTTAGAAAAACATAATAATACTTTTGTGATTTTTGTACATTTTCGATTGTAGAATTGTACCGAATCGGCACTTTCAAACAGCCATACCGGCTGTCTCACGTGGTGTGTCGATTTGCGAATTATAATCTCTTGTCCAGTATTGTCCATTGAAGCTTTGTGTCTTCTACCGCCTTGTGGCACACAACGGCTTACACATGCTGATTCAAAATGTAAAATCATGTGAAATAGACTCTATGAAATATAAGCGTATGACCAAAGCTTTTAACATAAAATTATGATGTTCCTTATAATTATGAATATTTAAAAAATATCAAAATATCCCAAACATTATCAAATAGAGCAGATACTGGCAGATGCGGAAATTAGAAGTCTCCGAAAGCGGCGCACCTGTATGAAGAGTGATGAATGTGGACGAAGGACGACAGGTCTGTATAGATAGAGATGTTTGTTACTCAATCTACAATATATGGGATTTAGCGTGACACTATAATAACAAGAACAAGTTTTAAATTGTAGCTTATAATTATACAACCTAATTTACTTATAAACTACACACGCTATGAGTACGTTACCTGCCTTGTATTATCCTATTTAATTTTCTAATAGACAATTAATTAATGTACTAATAGATAAATAATTTACACATCCTGTATATAAATATGGTCATTCATGTCCGTGTATTTTTTGCACCTTGTCTCTCTGTCCACACAAAACGCAGGCTGCTTCAAAACGCACACGTTATTGACTGCGCACAATAGGATTAAACTTTGAATGTAGCGCACAATGAGGTTCACAAATGTTATCATCGTTTTAGAATTATTAATGACTGTACAACATACATTTCGCTTATTAATGATGTTTTAACCGTTAAGTTACGATTACGTTTACTGTTAGTGTCATACAGTTTTGTAAATATTAGAATAAATAAATCATTCGTGGTTTCGTATTTATAAACGATTGAGGCCCTTTTACTCTTTCCACAAATGTCACTAAAGCGAAAAATACGTACTATGTGCATATTAAGATTTTACTTGCTGTGTTTTAAGGTCTTACTTGCTGTGTAAGATGTTCTAGTTGCGAGTAACTTGAGTATACTGCCCTGATCTAATTTAATTGCAATAATAAAACAATAAATAAATCTTAATTATTTGATTAATCAATCCATCTTTTTGACGACGACATGTGCTTGGTGTATGGCAATAGGCTCACCATCTATTCCATAGTGGGACGTAAACGTAACTGGTGATACGTGGGAGTGTACTACATTCCCCTGCCTACCTCTTCGGGGATTCGGGTCGTGATGTTACGTGCGTATTACGTATTAGACGATAGACAGAGCTCATGAACTGCGACTATCATTAACAACACTTGTTGCCTAATGGTTAAAATAATTATTACTTAACGGTGAAAATAATAAGCATAATATAAACGATGTATAATTTTTTCTGGATATTTCATGAAATTAATTAATTTAGTTAAACTACATTATAAACACATTTTTCAACACCGTACAAGTTTGAATGTCAGTAATTATATAAATTGTTTCTTTCCATTCAACGTAGATTAGAAATTGAAAATAGATGTCAACTGGTAGCAATTATCTCGCTCAGAGGCTTAGCCTTTTAATTCAGCGAGGTAATGCTGCTAGTGTTTTGGGAACCATGCCTAACAAGGACATTTTAGATGAAGTTTATTTAGTATCAGTTTCTGTTTATATTTAATTGTTTATTAAAGTTAATTTGATTCTGGTGAATTTTGAATAAATAACCAGTAAATAGCTGCTACTATAATAATCAAACAACTAATAAAATAAAAATAAACAATAACACAAATCTTGCTAAAAACTCACACTTATTTACTTTACATCATTTACATAACTCTCCAATTAGATATCAATCCCAGGACTACAGCACACTCCCTAAAGAATCAGTATACCTATAAATCTCTGTACATACAGCTAATACACGACAAAAAAAATTGTCACGACAAAAATATTGTCCTAAACACATGCTCTTTCAAATTCATCACAATTCCACAAATCATATTTCCCACAAACAAATGAGGTAGTATCACCCATTAAAAACAAAAGCACAGCGAGCAACTATCAAAAATGCCGGCGTGAAATGTAATTGACATATTTCCAACGGATATTGAATATAATCGACATTAATGAATCGATACGGAATCTATTCGGTGATTGAGTGTGAAGTGGACGTCTCGTAGAGATTCGGTGAAACTCGTTCCCATGGTGTGCGGAGATATCTGGATATAAAGGTCGTCACAGACGGAACTATGATATAAAATATTATAGCAAGGCGTAATACGATATATTACAATATATTATTTTGTGTCGTAACGCTCGAACTAGCACAATGTGACATATAGCTGTTGATATACATAGCGAGACATGTTATTACGCAAATAATGGTCGCAAAGATAGATAGCACAGCTAAAGCTATCGTCTGTGGTAGTTTTGTATAGTATAGGGTAATAGGGTACACTTGACCACAATATATGTGTGGATATGTCCATGTGCGTTACCCTTAAACGTGTTTCCAAACCAATTAATACCGTAAACTAAACGTGTTAAAGTATTAATGCAGCTTGTAACGGCAAGTGTGTCACTCGGAACACCTTGATTCACGAATTACTGACCGACGAAACTTAAGTGTCATTAAAAATTTAAACAGCCATAAGCATTGATGAGCCACAAAAAAGTATCAAAATGTCTATTGGCAATTTAAGTAAATACAAAACAATATGTCTTTTGATTGGCTATAGACAAATTTTTGACTTATATTGTACTAATCCTATGGCTAGAATTCCAAATTCCGAACTGTTTATTTACATTTCACTTATAAATATTTTGACTGCCTAATTAGTCGTGTTGGTGGCAAGCGCGAATGCCGATCGAGAGGTCTTAGGTTCACATTTCAGGTAGGGCACTATTGGATTTTTCTAATTTAGATTTTCTAGTAGTGGCTCGGAGTGGAGATATTATGTGTCCCGTCCGTGTCCGGCAATAGACTCACTACCTATTCATGGGAGTGTGGAAGTGTACATATGTAGGTACATAATCATGGGAATGTACTATATTCTTCTGCCTACCTCTTTGAGGATTACAGGCGTGATGTTACGTTTTTATGTTTTTTCTATTACATAATGTAATGACGAATTTCGTTTCCTCTTTTCGGTTTCATAAAGAGTACAAAAAAGATATTTTTCCCGTCTACCAATTAACGGCACTACAACACCCCATGATTAAGCCATTTATATAAATAATGTTTGAGTCAACGTACACCATGAGCCATATAAGAACTAAATCAACACAATAAGAACTTCATTTAATCCCATTTATCACAACTTCAAAGTATAATTATAACATAACACTTAATCCAGTGTTATTTGAAGTAACGAGTTGATTATTTATTATCTATGGCAATCTATGCCCTCGGGCATATTTGAGACAGGTGTTGATTGGGGTAAGACAAAAAAATATACGGTATAAATAACCAACTTCTCTACTATTTGTTAGAACACTCAAAGAAAAATCTATACAGAGGACTTTAGGAGTATTCAATAAACCTTAAAATACATATATAGCTCAAGACTTTAAAATGCAGTCAAATAGTAATGGAAAACGTTTTACGTCAGTTGCACAACAGACTTTGCTAAGATTTCTTGTAAAAATATATCGAATTCAAATATATTCAAAGTAACAAATTTAAACAATAAAATGAATAGAAAATACTCCTGTATTTTTGCTATTTTGGTGTATTCGCGGACGACCTCAGGAGTATTAACTAAGATCTCAATATGAAATATAATATAGATATTGAACTAAAATCTGAACAATAACTTACTAAAAGATGGACATTAAATAAACGACAATAATTTTTTGAACTTTATTGTCTACGATACGACTTAATTACGAACATTACATGAATTTTTTGTTTCACTTCCACTATTATTTTCTGACATTAATTTGCCTCTGTCTGCATGCTAACCGTTTTATTTTTAATATTTCAAAGTAATAAGTACATAATCTCTCTGAAGAGTTATATTATTATTCTTACTTTTCATTACACTATTAAGAAAGGGGTTGAATTCCCTGTTATTGTTAAGATCCATTTTAACGATTATTGCTTCCTCAAGAGAACACTTATTCTTGCTCAACAATCTGTGCTGCTTTTAATTAGGCGCCATTATGATGGAGATTTTTAAATAGCAAAGAGCAACGACCAAGGCTAAACGGCCTACAATGCCGAATGAAATTTTGACAATAATATAAATAATTTTCTTTATAAAACATGCCTAATATGTTATGATAATTTGATCCTAGAGTTTTGTGGTAGAATATACTTGAGTTCACTTGTTGTATGTAGATTGTGCTGTTGTCTGACAAACATATTAACTTGATTTTAGGTTAACATACAGTATGTTTAAAAAAAGACTGCCTCGTTGGTCTAGTGATTACAAACGCGCCTGCTGATTGAAAGGTCCTGGGTTCAAAGCCTGAACCCTATTGAATAAATAAATAAATATCTCGGGACATTTCCACACACGGCCATCTGATACCAAACTGAGCGTCAAGAGAGCTTGTGGTATGGTAACCAGGTGGCTGATAAACTACATATATACATGTTAATATATACTTAAATAGATT
>DWFO01000177.1:0-24401 GCA_018246595.1 Mimoniades nurscia nurscia
CTCTCTCTCTCTCTCTCTCTCTCTCTCTCTCTCTCTCTCTCTCTCTCTCTCTCTCTCTCTCTCTCTCTCTCTCTCTGTCCCTGTCTCTTATTGTTTATACTGGAGTGTCTAAAGTTTCAGTACTACAAGAAAAATAATACTTTCACATTATAGGTTTACTAACGCCATCTATTGGCGATGTCCGACTATCCGTATAACAAGTGATTTACTTTGGTACCTACACTACCTACATTCTATAAGTAAGTTTGCCGGAAAGTTGAATATTGAAAATAATATGTTTTTATGTTGCAATAAAATGTTAATTCATTTAACAGATCTGTAGAACGATGAAACGATGACGATGAGCCGTGGACCGGACGCACGAGCTGCGGTCACGTAGACACTTGGGTACATTGTTGTAAGGGTAATAATAACACATAAGCAGCGATAGCCTAGTGGCTTGAAACTCGACCTCTCACTCCGGGTGCCCAGGTTCAAGTCCTAGCGCACAACTCTTTACAAAATGTGCGTTTTGTGTTTAAATATCACTTGCTATAACGGTGAAGGAAAACATCGTGAGGAAACCTGCACATCTTAGAGTTCAAAAAAAAATGTTCTCTAAGACGTGTGAAGTCTACCAATCCGCACTTGGCCAGCGTGACAGACTATGGCCTTAACCCTCTCATTCTGAGAGGAGACCCATGTTCCAACAGTGGAATGATAAAAACATTCGGAAAAAAAATAACACATACCCCACATATACTAATTGGTTTTCATCGGCTTTCACCTCGACGTCCATTTGAGTACAGTGAGATTGTCCGTATGGTAATTTTAAATACTTGTCCGCTCCTTCGTTTACAATGATGCAGTTGTCGTCGCGTGTGCCGAGCAGTGCTCGCGACAATCGTACCAGCACGGACCGAACAGGCTTCGAAGCGAAAGAAACACATTCGATTACACCGTACTGCGTTCATAGTCATTTAACAAATATTGACATCAAAGCATCGGTCTAAAACTGAATGGAACATTGTTGATGAGAATGCTAACAAAACCGTTGTACAGAAGATACTTACGTTCCGTGAATTTAAGCAAAGAAACAGCTCATCGGTGTTCAATAAGATTCAAGAATGTAAGTACTAAAATACGAAGAGGTGTTTCTGTGTGTGATCTATTATCTATATAACTATTCGATACTAATAAATATATCCAGTTATTAAAATGCAAAAAATGCATTATGTATAGAAGTTTAGATCAAGGTAGAATAATTTTAGCCAGGCACGTAGACAGGCACGTTAACATTCCGTAGAGAAAATACTGGAGTAGAATTTACGAGTGATTTCTTGAAATTGCAACATTTGAACTATAGGTATCAAAGAATGTTATAAATTAAAATATTATGAAGAGGCTTACATGTGCTTCAGTGTTCGACGAAATGTTTGCATTAGAAACAGTAGGGAGATTTATTAAATCGTCCTTCATTTCACCTTCAATATCTTCAAATGGAACGATTAGAAATGTCATTGGTAGGGCTGTGGGAAAATTGAAATTATACTATGTAGTTAACGAAGATAATTGAATATAAAACAAAAGTAGCAACACAGTACAAAAAGTGACATCGACCATTGTCGGGCGCCGGCGCCGGTCGGGCGCGCGGCAGCAGGAGACACATGCCGGCCGCGGGCAGGGAGGACCGTCCCGCCGCGCTCGCCTCGGCGCCGGCGCTGCGGTACCGAATGTGCACGTCGCCGTTACTCCACTCGGGCCTTCTGGAGCACACCCTTTAATACAACGGACAAGATTACTGTCACTTGTGACAACTGCTCACTTTAATAATAAAAACTGCCTGCCTCGTTGGTAGAGTAGTTGCAAGCGCGCCTGATGGTCGAGAGGTCCTTGGTTCAGATCCCGGGTAGAGTTCTGATCGATATTTCTGGTTGAGAAATTCTAGGAGAGGCTCGATATCTGGACCAGTGCACGGTATATGATAATAAGCTGTATTCCTATTCTATTATGGGACGGAAACGTAACTGATGAAACGCGGGAATGTGTTACACTCCTCTGGCTACCTCTTCGGGGATGTCAGGCGTGATGTATCGTTTAATAATAAAAACTGGGACTTTAACGCTTAGTCTGAATCTCTCGGTCAATATGTTTTCCTTTAGGCTGTTTTTAACAACGAAGAGTAAGTGCCAATAGGTCGCGTCCTATCATACCTACCAACAAAATTACTGTAGGTATAGGTATGCATTTATTTTAGTGCGGGTGAGATGGGGCTAACCTCACCTGACGTCATATATGCGGTTGAATACTCGTCCACTGCATTCGTAATATAGATGTACAAATAATGCTTTCTGTGAAATAAGTACTAGCAGAAATATTAAAAAGGGAATGCTAAAATAGTTTGGAGGTGTAGGTGTACGATGGCAAATAAAGGAACTGCGAAACAGATATACGGTACCAATGTTGAGATGCAGGCGCACAGAGCACGTGGGTGAGATGTGGGCGGACGGGGAGTGGGGCGTGCGAGCAGACGCGCGAGTGTACGAAGCGATTGAACTGTATATTATACTACAAGTACGTGGGGTGTATAAGCACAGCAGTCCGGCGATCGGTGCTCGTTGTTCTCTACCTGTCCTATGAGAGATCGGAAGAAACCGGAGGTCGACATACCTGACGTTGAAAACTATGTACAAATTTATTTTTACACGTTGACTAAAGTGGAAGTGTCAGATATTAGATTATGTTGTAAAAGGTCCCAAGTCCCTTGTACCGAACGTGCCTAGAGTACTCGTAGGTTACAAAAGATTATTAAAAATCGTTTACCTCGCGCCGTCTCGCTGGGTTATGTCGCGCCATTTGGTTCCGCCTTCAGGCGTGCTCAGCTTTTCTAAGACCTGCACTTGCGTTTCAAACCATACATCCGGCTTCTCTATTTCATATAAATCGAATTCTTCCTCTAAGCCCTCCAGAGCACGGAACATATGATCGGGCAGCCTGGTCGTACGTTGGACGCTGTGACCAAATTGTGTAACGAACTTCCTCTCTATATTAAACCCTGTATCATTAAAATTAGGAGCGCCAGGGTATTCGTTGGCGAAGTGTTCGCCAGCCTGTCGGCTTTTCTTTTGTATCCTCTTGTTACCTTGAACATTGCTGTTATCGTTCACCACTACAACCTCGTTGAGAATATCACTGTCATTGTATAATGTTGTTGTATCTATGTAGGGTTTTTGTTTGTCAGTGTATATATCAGCTAGTGGATCCGAGTTAAACTGAACTTCAGTCGGTTTGGCATAATATTCAATCGTTTCATCGTTACTAAAACGTTGATCGTATAAATTGTTTTTTGACCAAGTCGGCGCGCTCTCTCCGAGCAGTTTCCTCCGTGCCGCGGTCGCCTCACAGCGTTTTTTTCGTTGCCAGTTACCACTGTTCACTATTGTACTGAGTTGGATTTGAGCTGCAAGTTTAATTTTCTTATTTTTCGATACTTAATATAAGGTAAGGGGGCGTTTAATATAAAAAGGTAAAGTTAAAAAATCATCCGAAGTCCTAAACTCCGTGAAATCGTTGAGCATGATTCCGGTCTACACTTTCGGTTGCAGGTAAAATGCAGCCAACATATATCTACCACTTCGTACTTGTCACTCTTCACCTTCACAATAGGATGAATAAGAAACTTGGAGGAACAGCAGTGTTGTTTGACGTGCGCCGGTATCAGGTATGTACATATATTAAGCGATGCGAGCGCGACTGGCAAGCGGGCCGTGCTGCGATCGCTTCTTATCAACAATTTACACTTTTTAATAATATTTTATGATTTTTAATGTAATAAAGGTAATTATCACTAAAACTGATGTTTCTTTTTTCGAAGCCACGACGAAAACGTACTACTGTATGACGAGACGCGTTCTATGGAATATTGAAAAATTGCTCCGAACTCCGAACTACAGAGACAAATGATCATCATGTTATGAATGAAATATATCAGCCTCAGGCTCATTGACAATCAAAGGGAATAAGATAATTATGTTTATTTCTGCTCAAACACATTTTTAGCTTTAGAAACGGAGTTCTTCGGAAATACGTTTTAAATCAACCTACTTAAACGACGTAACTCACAGTTTAAACGATTTTATCAAGTATTACATCACTCTTAACTCTGTCTTGTTTCGGGATGCATCAAAGGAGGCTGCCCTAGCGGCAACTGAATGATCAAGTACGATGGCGGATCACTCACGATCCGCTATAGACTCGACAAAGAAGCCTGGTTAATCATCCCCCACAATCATTTAAATAATACATTAATTTGACTGCCACTTTCAACGTAACATATGCTTTGATGTAACGTTCACAGATCTAGACTAGCTGCTTACTTTACCTGCAATAACACTTCATACGACTGATACACAACCGCTGTCGTTCCCACTTATTTCTGATAAACTCCACTCACGTATTTGATCAAACAACCCTTCAGACTTGCTACCTTACCAGGCTATAAGTAGCAAGAAATATGTAGATTATAGTAATGAATGTGATCTATCGCCGGCATTCCAATAATGTCAGTAATCTGTCCCTCGAGTGGTGTTTCAAGAGCGACCCCGCTCGAGAGGCGCAGGTGTTCCACTGACAATATAAAGCGAGCTGTCGCGGAACCAGTTTTGGGTCGGCGGAACTGCGCGGGGAGAAAAGAACACGCGCGAGGCGGAGCGGAGCGGCGCGAGGCCGGTCACCCCGCGCGCGAGCCGCCGGCAGGGCGCCGGCAGTGCGCCGGCCGCGCGGCGCCGTCTCACTCGCGGCCGCCATGGAGACGTTCATCGAGGGCGTGCGCAAGGAGCCCTGCCTGTGGAACCCGCTGCATCCGGACTACCGCGAGATGTACGTCAAGGAGTGGGCTTGGCAACGCGTTGTGGAACATTATAACAATACCTCCATTCCCAATGGTGAGTTATTTATTTGTTACGACAAGACTTTGTTGTGCATTTTAATATTTCAATATATTTATACTCTGTTGGGAACATAATCTGTATTAAAATCTGAAAAACCTAATGTCCAACAACCGGTTAACTCGTGACGATAAATTTATTACTTATTTAACACGTCTTTGAAAGCTAACTAAACGACCGAATGTAATGCTCTGCAAGACAAGCGGACTCCGTGCGGTGTCCTTTTGATTCGCTATTGTAAATTTCATAATAGTACTTTCACCACGAAAGAGTTCCGCAGAAAGAGCTCAGCGAGGAAACTACCCAGGTAAAAGGCGGCCTCGCGAGCAACAGCTAATAATGTTGAAGTCCGTATTAACTTCGCGTTACTCGCGACAGAATGTTTTATAGGGTGGTTCCACTGCCATTAGGAAAGCGGAGCGAATCAAGCGAGTCAAAATAGGTAAGAACGAGTTCGCTGCGACACAGCGACGCCAACGGGTTTGTAAAGATAAAGGACTCGCACCAACCTGGGGTTACCAACTTTTTGAAGTTATACTTTTGACGCGTGTTGAAAAAGTTATGAGATTGAATTTTTATGATATGCTCTTGCCCACACCATGATACGGGAGGCGTCTATCGGCTTGTACACACGCGTTTTTTCGATACCAATAAAAATTATAGCTGTATTTATTAAATATGTACCTACTTATAATCGTGTCTGAATATTAGTGAATTAAATTGTAATATTTTGATGGTTGTGTTTATTCGTATCTGAATTACCGAATTGAGTGCATTAGTGGTACCTACAACAAATAATTTAAACATTAAGTTTTTTATTAATTTATTTTTTAAGCCAATCCGAGTTCAAACTCCGGGTCTGTCACTACTGTATGTGTCTAATTTTGATTTTCTAGTTGTGGCGCGGAGTCTGGAAATGTGCCCGATGTATGGCAATAATATAGGCTCACCACATATTCCATAACGCAATGAAAACGTAAATCGTGTAATGTTGGAGTGTATTACACCCCTCTGCTTACTTCTTCGGGGATTAAAGGCGTGCTGTTACTTTTTTTTATAAACTTTTAAAGGGGCGGCAAAATTTTCTTCCGCCCCGGGCGGCTGACACCCATGCTTCGCCACTGACTTTCAGTAGGTACTATATTTTTGTTCTGTTCATTGATAAACTAAATATATTCATTAGTTCATTGATAAACTTAGTATAATAATGTACATAAAATGTTTTAATGGTATAGTTGGGAACCGCGCGCCACTTGACGCACCAACGATATTCAAAGCTCTTTCTTAGTGGAACGTGAAACTTATTTTACTTCGTATTTTTTTATCACATTTTTCATGCTATTTTTTTTTATCACTAGTGGATATACTTTAATTGTATTTCTATTACTATATTTTCAATTGTATTAGGTATTGTCCTTACTTTATTTTCTTATGGTGTAGTAACGCAGTAGGTAAGGGACAACGACCATAAACTTAATTCTCTGAAAGACCTCTGCGGCCCTCGCTTTCATCATTTGACAAAACTCAATTCTAATTTCCAATTTTCACTTCTCGATAATCATATAAGGTATTTTTTCTTCTCACAGTTACGGTGGCGAAAACAGAATGGAAAAAATTACGCGACAATCACCGCGACGCGCTCAAGAGAGCTAAGCTGGGGAAGAATAAACTGTTGCCGGCGCAGATCACGACATGGAAATACGCGAAGGCCATGCAATTCCTGGAACCGCACATGAAATACCGTATTACCGAAAATATAGAGATGGAACCTCCTTCGGGGTCCAGCTCGAAGAATTCCGAGCACGATGTATCGACGACCGAATTCAGCGACAACACACAAGCAGACAATAGCAACAAACGGCGTTGTGTGGACAGAAGTGACGAGTACCATCGGGACACCGATGCGCTGGAGTCATTCTTTAATTGTATCCTCAAAAGCACCCGAACGATGCCCCAGTGGATGCAAACTCAGGTGAAAAAGAAAATATTCGCCGTTATCATTGAAGCTGAAGAGCATCTGTCGTCGCAACTGAAAACCTCTCCCCCTGAATCGAAACAAAACATCTTAACCATAGAGACGGATATAAAAAACGAAGTGCTCCCGGATGACAATAGCGACACCGACTACGCCTAGACGCTGCGGCACACGCCGCCGAGCCCCGGACCGCCGCTACGCCGGACAATCGTCACTGTCACTGCATCCTTTATTCATTGCTTGGAGGCTAGTTCCGGCCACAGCCGCGCGTGATCCAATGCTAACTTGTGGGTATACCACCCAAATAACTTTGAGCAACCCTAAGCCCTACGTCAAATAGCAACAAACATATCTTTCAAACCATTCCTCAAAGGCGATCGTGTTAAATACTTCTCGTGCATTCACGATTTAAGAGTTGTTTACCAAAGGACGTAACGCAAGTTCTGAACTAATCGGAATTGTAGTTTTCAAACATTTTAATTAATCAGAATGCATTTTTCTCTACCATTATTGCTATTATTATGTATGGGATCAAATCTATGTAAAATATTTCATAAGCTGTAGGAAAAATATCTAAAGTAAACAGAAAACGTACCACGTTTGTTGTGGCTGCTCGCCGGCCGCGGCTCGCGGAGGCCCTCGCGCGAGTAAGACGGATTCAGCGATCGGTGGTTCTGTTTTCATTGATACATTAAGAATATTGAATGAGTTATGTAAAAAAAAAACATATGTAAACAAGCTCAAATGTACAGTAATCCTCATCACCATAAGCCTGTGTAAGTCTCAGCTGGACACGGGGCTCCCCTGAGGAGTGTGTCCTGTATGTATATTTCATTATATTCAAGTACTGTATATGTTACTACTATATCAGATATACTCACAGCTGTCATCTTACTCTGAGTTCCATAGATGTTTTCATTAGATGTTAATAAACCTCTGACACTCTGGAAAAATGTCTTGTCATTATAATTTCAGGAAATAATGATAACTATGTGGTACCTGATGCGTATTAGATTCGCGGGAGGGGGGTAGGAGTAGCGCCAGGGTGCGTGCCTCACGCGAATCCATTTGTTATGTAATGACATATGTATATAGAATACATACACACGTTTTGTGTACATATTTTGTTTACTAGTTACCCTTACTTAACCGTACCCCTTTACAACAACATGTAAGTTCTTAGGTATGTAGTTAATTTTAATTGTTGCGTTGTAAAATTTATTCAATTAAAATTTTGAAAGACATCAGCAACAGGAAGAAGCTACCATCATGTTTAATGGTTCAGACCATAAATAAGCTGCCATATTCGTTTCTTCCGCACTATATAAAATAAAAATATTCAAATTTCGATTCGTCCTGTTAAAAGATCTTATTAAAATCTTTTGCCATTCTACGTAAATAAGGACTAATTTGATCTTCCTCTTCTTATGTTGCGGTTATAACATATGTATATGGGCGCGCGTGAAATTTCAGCGTATACTTTTAAAGCTGTTAACGATTTATTGTACTTGATGATAATTATGGCGAATTTATCCCTTTCTAAGTACCATATTAGATCTCGCCCACCGGAGCATGAGATGATCTTAATAATAACCAAATCTTTGATTCAAGTTGAGGCGTAATCACTGTTCGGATTTATACGGATAAAGTTACACTTTAACACTCATTGTGATGACTTCTCTTGAAATATTGAAAGAGGAGTTGTTTATTTAGCATTTACTTGAAAAATATACGAAGCAAGGACCCTTTATGTAGGAATTGTACCTTATGTATAATAAACAATGCAATTTGCAATTATACACTTTCTTTAGTACCTACGCATAGTTTTAAAATAACTTCTACAGACTAAATAACAATTTATACTGACATGTATCTTAGATTCAAATTTTTGACCGGCAATATGTATGAGTACTGAAGCCGCCGTGTCCGCAGCGCACTCACCCGCACCCGGCGCAGCGCGTACAGGCGCGCGGGCGGCTCGCGGCGCAGGCGCAGCACGTACGGCTGCAGCAGCCGCAGACGCGCGCCGCGCACCCCCACCACGTGCTCGATCGGGATGTACTCGTCGCCCACATTTTGCTGCCAGCCACAAGTGGACAAACTCTTCGCATAACATTGTTAAACACTTCAAGAACAAATACATTTTCATTTCACATGTCTTACTGCCTCGCGGGTGTAGTGATTGCAAGCGCATCCGTTAAGTAACAGATCCCGTGTTCTACGCAAGGGTCGGGCAAAAATATTATTGAGTTTTTCTAACTCCAGTTGTCTTGTAGTCGCGGAGTGTGGATTATGATCCCAGTGTATGTCAATGGGCTCTCCCTCCATTACTCGGATGTATAATATAATTGATGCCAAGTGGGAGTACTACACTCCTCTGGCCACCCTATCGGAAAGACACAGAAGTGATGTTACGTTCAGTCGTTCATTGGAGTCCGAAGGTCTACAACTAGGACTACTTAACGGAGATAAAGTAACTTTATTGTTCATTTCGGGATATCAATCAAATATCGATTCTGAATAATGATATTTACGCCAGTAGCGCTCGACATCTTGAGAGTAAGCGCCAGTTTCTTATCGCAGTCTCGCAGACTGCTGTGCTTGAACAGCTCTTCTCGTTGAAATCGCGACGTGTCCGTGCCGTAGGCTAACTGTCTTCCCTGGATGGAGAAACTCGAAATAGATCCTGAATCTTTTCGAATATGTCCACCTTAATATTCATGTACTAATATACTTTGCTTTAAATAGTTTCAGTACTTTTAAGTTGATGACTCCTACAGTTATTATAATCACTAAAAAAATATCTATTATACTATTTAGGGAGATCGCCCGAAGCGACTTTTAGCAACGAGAGTAGCGCGCGAGTGCATCGCTACTTTTGTCCTTCAGTCGCATGTGTTAACGTAACGAGTTGTGTTTCAGTACGAGGGGCGCGAGCTCGGGTGTATACCGCGGGCGACCGTCCCAGAGCTCGGGAACAGCAGCGCCTGCGCACCCAGCCTCGAACAGAACACACACTAACTATTACTCACTGCACTCATACTTCGTAAACTAATCCGAATAATAGTATGTACTGACAATGTGCTCTTTCTTCAGTCTTGTAACATATTTAACACTATACTAATCTATACTGTATTCCGTTAACAACACACTGCCTGGACTAACCGACACGCGTCCCGGCCTTACAGTCGCTGAGGATGGTTACAGAAGGCTCTGGGCGGGCGCAGCTCGTCGAGAGCCTCAACTCGATCGAACACAGGACCGGGTCTGCCTTACCTCGTATGAGCACTTACGTTTAAGTTGCAGTTAATGAACACTGCTCTCACTTTCACCTCTGGACTGTCCTGTCCAACAGACTCATCTCCCGCAGTGCCAGTAACGCGCTTAGCTAGCAACATGACACATGCCACTGATGTTCCTGCAATTATTATCGACTCAACTATTTTTCCAGGCATAGGAATTATGAAGGTTAAAAAATTCTTTACCTAATATTTTTAGGCTAATTTCTTTACGTGTGGTCTTCATCAGTTATTAAATATACATAGGCACATGTAAAAGTATACTCCGCTTATTTCCCTTTCTAACATGAAGCTGAAAAACAATAACTTTTGTATATATCACACGTAAGTTTTCAGATTTATCTCCTATTCGCTATGTAACATTGCAACAATCAAATTATTGTCAATTCAATAAATGTCATTTATACTCTTATAACTCGCATCGTCGCATGGCTGTACTTTTTACCAGCAAAAATTCTTTAGTCGCCATTCCAGTGTAATTAATTAGACTTTTCGGGCATAGTAATACTAGACTTATTTATAACCTGTTTATCGTATATAATTTTAATAATACTTCTTAGTCTGCCTCGTTGGTCGTGTTGGGTGCAAGTGCGACTGCCGAACGGGAGGTCCTGGGTTCGATTCCCGGGTCGAGCACAGGTCGATTACAGGCGTGATGTTACTTTTTTTTAATACTACTTAGCGAGGCGTCATCATTTAAATTATACCTATTAACTTAAAATATTTAGTACTCCTAGTAATTAATCATCAAGTCTTTCTTTAGCCTTGATGCCTCGTTGCTCGTTGGTTGCAAGCGCAAATGGCGATCGAGAGGTCCCGGGTCAGGCACTGCTGAATTTTTCTAATTTAGATTTCCTAATTGGGCCTTGGAGTTTTAGCTCTCCAATTTCTAAGAGGGGCTAGGAGAAGTGTGCCCAGTCAGCCCAGTGTATGGCAATAGACTCACCAACTATTCCATAGGGGGACGTAAATGTAACTTGTGAAACATGAGAGTGTTCTACATTCCTCTGCCTACCTCTTCGAGGATTATGACCGGAGATTGCATGCTGGAGATCGCTGAAATATTAGCTTTATTAATAATTCAATCATATTCTTCCAACCAAAAAGCGCAATTAATCCTCTAGACCGAGTGCTACTTAGTAATTAAGATGCAAAAGTAAGGACACTTTTTACAGTAGACAAATAGGGAATTAGATTTGCCAACGATTAGGTCCGGGATGGGAACAACGTCCATTGTAGAAAAGTACTGTTCATTGGGACACTTGTGACGTTTCAATTTCCTGTTCGAGCGATGGAAAGGGGGAAGCCGTGGAGGCGGAAATAAAAGTACCTATCGAAACCTAATAAACATTTTGATTTGATTCTTCACTTATTGTAATGAGTTTTGGTTTCTCCTAAAAGCGCAACACATTTTCCGTATTCGATGTCGCAGGACGTTTTAATAGACCATTAGGAATTGTTGCTAAAGTCGGCCCGTGTGCATTACCTTTCGATCAGTTGTCGGATTTGCCGCTCACATTA
Source organism: Mimoniades nurscia nurscia (assembly GCA_018246595.1). Classification (NCBI taxonomy): domain Eukaryota; kingdom Metazoa; phylum Arthropoda; class Insecta; order Lepidoptera; family Hesperiidae; genus Mimoniades; species Mimoniades nurscia. Next base: position 11,721 of record DWFO01000177.1, read on the forward strand.
ATACTAAATAAATAGGAAAACTGTAATAAATATAAATTTAATTACAATTTAATGTATTAAGCAAGCAAAAGATACATATTTTAAATTTATTCGGCGTAAATATTCGTTCTAATAAAAAAAAATCATCTTGGGAGATTAGATAAGTGATCATCTGGTTTAAGTTAGAATTCTCGATTATTAGTAACACGATGTTTTACCATGAGACTGCGGACATTTTGATATACTTCAGTAATATCACCCTGGAGTTTTAGTAATACCCACAAATATCATCAAATGTTATGTTTAATCAAATATATACTGATTTAATTGTCGTAAATTAATAACTCACCAACCACCTTAGAAAATAATCTATCAACTAACTTACGAAATAACATACCAACCAATATACGAAATAATTTACCAACAAACTTACTAAATAACGTACCTACCAACTTAAGGAATAACTTACCAATAAACTTACTAGCCAACTTACAAAATAACTTACCACGGTAGTATAAAATAAAGGATAACCCTATTTGTATTAGTAGTATAGGACGTAGTAAAAAGTACTATAAAACAATATTTTTCTCTTACCGGATACAGCAACTATTTCATTCTGTGACAAATCCAAGTGCGTCAAGTTTGAGAGATGCTTGAAAGAATAGTCTTCCAGTACGTCAATTTGATTGTTGTGTAAGTTCAACCGAGTGAGATTTGTTAGACCTGTAAAACAAACAATATTACGTATTCAATTATTCAACATTTATTATTCATCCTTACACTTTTATTTTTCACATTGTTTTTCTTCTTATGTGTACCCTCAATGATCTTATTACTCTATTTAATTTTTTTATCACCATGAAATGAAAATCTACTAACCAATGAACAAAGTACCGATATAATAATGATTATTCTAAAAACACCAACTACTTAAAACCTCGACTCTTATCTGGTTCTTGAAATAAGACACCAAAAGTAAGATCCAATAGTTTTGTTACATAGACCAAGTTGTAATATTGAAAATACGTGTTCTTATGAGTCTGATTTACGCTCATAAACCCACCGAAGCATTCCTTGGAATTGGGAATTTTGATTTATTTTTTATTAGTTCATTTGCGCATTCATTTACTCATATATTCCCGAATTCATTCAACGGTTTATTCATTCATTCATTCGACCATTCTCTCTTTTCAATGGTCTTAGAATATTCATATAGGACGAGATCTACTGAAACATTATTAATGTGGAATTGCCCAGTATAGGACTAACTCACCTGACAACGCTCCACGTCGAATGCTGGCGAAGGTGTTGTCAGACAGCTGCAAACTCTCTAAAAAGCCCAAAGCTGGCACTGTGTTGGGTCCCACGGGTCCTTCCAATGCATTGCTTGATACATCCAATTCCTTCAATAAATGCGCCTCCTGGTATTAAATTAAATAATTTTAAGAAAAGCTAGACTCTGATTCGTATATGACTCAGTGTCAAATTCCAAACTATTTACAGGCACAATATATAAAAGAATGATTTCATATATCCTTATGTTATAAAACTCGAACTAAAAATGCAGTAACCATCTACTCGATGGTATACTTCTTGGAACCGAACAACTTATATTAAACTCCCTCCTTATTTCCATTCATTTGAGCTTCAAAATATTTACATATCATTTCAGTAATCGGCCGGTGCTGACGTTGATGTAGGAATTCTAGCAGCTTTTGTAAAGAGCACGCATATTAATAGCACTTCAAAAATGTTCAACCATTTCATTTGCTATAACTTTACAACAAGAATAAAAATTCTGAATTATGTACAGCGTAAAAAATTATCTAAAATGGAATCAAACCTCATTCAGATGAAACAAGCTCGCTGTAGTACCCCTTAAAATCTTTTGTACGCATCAAAATTTATTAAATAAACGAATGAATACGTAAATGAAAGAATAAGTAAATAATAAATTGAACATCTTTTATTATCTTATGTTGACTCTATACGATGCTACATTAACGAACACAAAAGAAACATAGATTTACATTTCCCGCTATAAGTAGGTACAGCATTTCGAAGCCAAATATTACTATCGAAATATCTCAATACAAATTTCATCGCTAAGCGGATCCCGGGGGACCTCCATCCATCACCACACGCCCTGCCGGAACATGCAATAGTGCAGTGCATCCGGCCATAGTTAGTTATCATTTATGCACTTCTGGTGTACAATGGGGTTAGTTAAAACGAACGAATTTATGGACGATGCTAACAGAATAATTTCCTGCTTGTTTAACTTTGCAGTAAACCAGGTCTTATGTAAGATAAAACATTGCGGTATACTGAAGTAGCTTAATACATATTTACAATTATACTATCAATCAAAATATCATAATGAATGTAAGAGAAACATTTCAAGTGTATAAGGGTAAAGACTCTGTGCTCTCTGCCTACCCCGTACAGCACCTGGGCTGATGACATAATAATATCAATGTATGTTTAACATTAATATAATTTAAAACTCTTCATAATGGGTTCAAATAAATATAGATTATTTAATGCGTATTTTTTACTCATGATAAATACCTTCAATGAAGCTAACGCAGGCACTTTGAGCAGGTTCCCTCTCAATCTCAGGATCGAGAGCTTTTGAAGGGGCTTGAAAGCTTCGGGTGCTATGCTCGTCAGTTGATTGTCGCTTATGTCCAAGTATGTCAGATTATGAATTCCCTGTAATAATATTATTAAATGTACCCACTGCAACTACTTATAATTAGTTTAATAATGTAAAAAGCTTTGTCAAATTCCGACTATGAAAATACGCTGAAATATAAGCGAGGCAAAATTTATTTTAGCAGCCGAACTAATAATTTTAGTATAACTAAGTAACTTTAGTGACTGTTTGAGATATACATTAAGCCGTATACATATCTTTTAAAGCGTACCTAATGCATTTAACTTTCGAAGCAAAGCATCCTTAACTTTATAATTTCTACTGGTCGTTAAACTTTGAAATCTAGTTTTATACATACATATAGTTGTTAGTTATTCTTATTTACGCAAGTTGTTGAATTAATTCTGAAAGCCTTAAAAACGATGGATTATTACCTAACAATGACAATCAGGGCGACTATTTAAAATACTCTAGAAAATACGTGAAAACTTAGATCCGCTAAAAAAATGTGAAGAACTGTGTATTTTGTCTTAGGACAAGATTAACTTCGGGTCGCGGAGTCTACGTAGTAACTAAGCAAATAAGTAAATAGTTAAAATCTGGAATCAAACATTACAGGCTAGAACCAATCCGTGAGCGTAAGTAATCCTATACTATATTATATTATTATATTTATATTAATCTTATTCGTCGAGTCGATAGGTGATCATATGTTAAACACAAAATTAAACACAAAATTAAAACATTTATATACGAGTATGTAATATTATGGGAATTTGCCCCCAATGGAATCTTTTTACACACACTTCTCCAGTTGTGTTGAATGAATTGAATAATTCCAGAGCAGTACATACATATGTATATTTGTCAAGTCTCTGTCATGCACGCCGACATTGAATAAATGCAGAATCACCAAACATTGCGATGTTATGTAAACATATATTTTATTCATCCTGTCTAGACGGATTTTTACTCTGCACTCACAGAAAACATCTCCCAACTGCAAATCAGTCAGGGTATATTAAGTCTGTGCCAACATAGTATTCAATTCCATTTACAAAAAAAGCAAACTTATATAAGTATAAGGCGCTACGTATTTCGTATAGAAAGAACACTATCGTAATAAATAGACTGCATATACAGTTGTACACGGATAATGTGAGACATGTTTGTTTCAGTTAAATGATATTAGATTGAATTCAAGGGACCACTGGATTGCTACGACCACATAATAGAAAAAGGCACGCTTGTCTGGCTTAAAAAATAAAAAAACAAAATTTAATAACGACCGCGCAATAGGACTTGGATGCGAGAGCTTTCGAAGAAGTAAACTCTTGAGAGAACATCTGCCACAAACGTTGTTCCACACAAGACCAGACTTGTGTGTTTGAGGATAAACTATGAATAACCATAATAATACTGACACAACATTTTATTTATTTTATTAAATAAAAAAATACCTTAAACGAATTAGAATCCAGGGCGTGTATCTTGTTGTTGGACAGATCGAGACGGTCCAAGTTAGACAAATGGGCGAGTGCTTCCGTCGGCACTGACGGTAGCTGATTGTTTGGCAAACCTGAAGACAAATATCTGTGTCAGACAGTTTAAAACATTAATAGGTATCCTATGATAGTTATACAATAATGATAAACTTATTATTAATTAATATAACCATATAATAAAGTTGGCGATAAAATAAGACTCGCTTTGCATCTTTTGGGAACCCAAAAAAACATTAAAGTATGGGAAAAAACAAGACTGTGGGAGCATAAAAATATTTCTTTAATAATAATTTATTATTGGTCCTTTAAATACGCTAAGAAAATTTATCTATCTCATTTTTAAATCACTTGCCTTTACTCTCCTACACAAGCACCGAGCATTATGATTGTTCTCGTACATTTCCACATTTGAAACAAAAATGTATCTGAGACCGTTAATTATATAATTATCATCTTTATTTTTAAAAATATTTGAAAATATCCCACCTAAAGCGAGTAACGTAGCTGCGATGCTATTGAAGGCGCCTGCCTGAACCCGCTTGATGTCTCCACTCGATACGACCAGCGCGTGCAGTCCTATGCCAGCCAGCTCCGCCACTGACGCTGAAGGTAATGACGTCACACCACGCAACGCGCAGTCCAGTAGAGACACGGCACTGTTCTTGTTACGGGACTTCTGTTCTCGTAAGTGGCGACCAATTATCTGAGAAAGAAAATGTAGAGTTAGGAAAAATATATGTTTATGGTACCTAGTATACAACAATAGACGTACGGTGGGGTGCCCTCTGACCCGTCGGACTGACAACCTTAGAAGGCAGCTGTGTAAGAGCAACAGAGGACTGAACTTTGATTAACACCTTGAAGAACCCTATGTAGAGCATTATAACATTAAAGACTGATATGATAATATTAAATTCATTAAACTGTAGATACGGTGTTAATTTTTAGGTGCTCACTGCATGATTGCCTTTTGTTTTCATTATAAACATTGCGTAGGCATACATTTTTATAGCTATATGAAGTAAGCCTTTTTTGGCTAATGATTTATAATTCCGCTTTCCATTCCAGCGAGCGGTAGCGGGTTCAAATCGTGGCTCTCACCTCTTTCTGTAGAAAATTACGTGCGTAAGATTGCCTAAGATTCTAAGATAACACACTCCTAGCTGTAAGGATGGATGATAATATACAAGACAATCTGTATACCTCAGTTCTGTATAGCATTGTCTAAAGCTTATGAAGTCTGGTATTCTACACTTGGCTCGCGTGGCAGACTGTGTCCTTAACCCTTTTCATACTGAAAACTATTAAAACCCGTATTTAGCAAGACAATGAAAAAAGTGTTCATGGAAATGATATAAAATCACACTCATCAATCTCATGGTGCAGCAAAAATCGATCCCGAAATTATTACATTGGTGAAAAAGAATGGGAAAATTCCAAATAATACATTACTTAACGATATATATAAATAATTCATTATATTTTGTGTACTCTATTAATGGGAATAGCGTTCATATTTAATCTATTTGAGGAATACAGATTAATGAAATATTATTAATTACAATACTAACTCAATACACTGAGCTAAACTAACGTTAATTGATGCTCGCTTTGAGCACACTCTGGATAATTTAATAATTATGTTTATGACAATAATTACTATATCACTCATATTCACCCGTTCATTGTATGCACTTAAGCTAATTAGCACTAAAACCAATAATTTCGTGGGTTACGTAATTTTTTTCATTTTATTCATAACATACCTACTCTTATTTAGTGGATGTGAAAAACCAATCGACATTACATATTTTGTGTTTAAATTTTGTCTTTTTTTTCATTTTATTCCTATAACAGATTGATATATAAAACAGTTATTTTTTTAATACTTTAATTTGTCGACGAATATGCAATTCACTTTGTGTGAAGGGATAAAAGGCGTTCCGCGGATTCTATTCAGCGGTTGTTCAGTGATCTCAGACAAAATAATATCAACATTCAACACGGTATGGTTTGCTTGTTCCGAAAATTGACAATCGATACGAAAGCCAATTTTTGAAATAGCAGTCAGATTATTACACTCCCGTTGCATTACGTCACGTCACGTGGCGTTACGTCACGTTCCGTTATTTTAAATAAAAATGCAAACTCAGCAATCTAGTCGTCCGAATGGGATCCATTAATAACATAACATTATGCTAGTATGTCCCCGATGGTGTAAGCAGAGGTGTGTAGTTCAGTCTCACCATTGTGTTACACATCCCATCACGGAACAGAGGGTGAGCTTCTAAGCTTACACCGAGCACAAGTCTAGAATACATGGTACTGGAAATGTCAAGTTGGTAAACCCAAAGATAGCCAAAGATACTACACGAAGAAAACTCTATCCGGGATCGAATCTAGGACCTCTTGATCAGCAACAGCAGAAACTCGTAAGCACTAAACATGATTACAATAAGAAATAATTCTAGATTCAAAAAAGTTCATAAACTTTTGCCTAGTTCGAATATTCTTGCATTTCTCATTAAAATTTCACTTTGAATGAAGTCCTTCAATTTAGAAATTAATTGTTTAGTTTGAATTAAAAGTGTGTCACTCCTAGCAATTAAAATATAATAAGACGATATTTAATTGTAAATAGGTAATTGATTTCTTTTCTGTTGTGGTCTTCCACAAGTACTTCGCGAATTCATCGGAAATTAATCCTAGTATCATTGTATACAACTAAGTTAATTAAACTCGAATCAATGACTTTTAAAGTTTTCGTTTGATACCTTTGCTTATTATTCTTCGCACATACTAAGCAACTATTACTCCAAAAAATCCAGAGTTTCGTACGATACTAGATTCTTAAGTATGCAATATAGGTTCGTATGTCGATCTAATGTACCAATAAAAAAAATATATGATTCGCCTTGTCTATACGTAACATCACGCCTGTAATCCTCGAAGATGTAGGCATAGGAGTGTAGTACACTCCCACTGTGATATACTCAGTACTCATAAGACAAAATCATCGGCACCGTTCAATAATATACGTGAACGTATCTTTCATCATATAATAATATGATGCAATTTTCATTATTGATAGGATTTTTTTTATAAATCAAAGCTCAATCCACAACATCTGATAAATAATGTTAATTTTGTTTCATGATGTTGTGAATTTCATAACTATACATACATACATCGATTGTTTCGTTGGAGTAAATGCGCGCGCGACCGCTAATCCATAATTCCGGGTTATTATTTCCACTATGATATTTTTTTTTATTTTATATACACTTTAAGATTTTTTTAATTTTCTAGTTTAAATTTGTAGAACTGTCTCAGAATTTGGATTTGTGCCTGGTGCATGGCAACGTTATTTGTGAAACGTGGGAGTGTATCACGCTCCCTGCCTACGTCTTCGGGGATTACAGGCGTGATGGTACTTTGTAAATATACATCAATTATTGGAAAATACTTATAACCTAACTTATAACATGTATGAAGTAAGTGTCATATTCGTCATATAGATACTCTAGTTGAAGATTGGATACCTACTCGTACATGTAAGTCATAGCGCGTCGGTGTTTAAGAGAATAAATTTGTGGTCACTGCAGAACATTATTGAAAGGTAAATTGAAAGATAACCACCGCGATCCCAATGGACTGGCTCCTTAGGATGTCGTCACATCACAGCAATTCAACATTAGCAACCTAATTCGTTTCTATTTCACATGCCACTTAGTTCAAATTTTCAATTTTGGTTATTAATAAGACGAAAATGTTTTAGATTATTCCTTTTCGTGTAAATTAAGCGATCAAACCTTATACGATTTAAACGTAACTGATGAATCGTGGGGTGTACTACACTCCTCTGCCTTCGCCTTCAGGAATTACAGACGCAATATTGCGTAATTTTTTATAAGCGGTCACAATTGAGACATCTCGCGCTCTACAAACACCAATCAGAGATCTGTAAACACAAAACAGAGATCGATCGTAGAATATTTCATGTAATAGAAATTTCTGTGCGTTCTGATAGTGAATTATTCACTGAATGTATAACTTTTTCAATGTCCGTTGAAATGTGGTGACGCCTTCAAAACGAGGGTCAGAGGAAAATTCAAATCCCAGCAGACTAATACGCAAAACTGAAGTTAGTTTCAATTAATGTAGTTTGTTTGTTCCCAATACTCTGCAAACGGAAGTTTTGCGGACTATTTACATTTACGAATATCTAATTTTAACTAGAATTATATACATTTTGGCGAACCATGAAAACTTTGATTCTGTTGTTCGTGGATATTACTTGTTGTTGAATTCCACCTTTATTTTGGAACGTAGGTAAAATGTACGACTGCATTATTCATTGAAATCTGTTTTCTAAAAGTATATATTAAACAGTACAATTCTGATTACAAAGCTGATAACATGTTACTCGTCGCTTTCATTTATGTTTGCGCATTGTTTTCAGAAGAGTAATTCTAGAAGTAATTGTATTCATAATAATAATAATTGTTGTAAATTGCCAACAGTAAATATAGGATTATTCGTACTGTATAAATATTTATAATACACGGACAAGTTTATAAAAGTCTCATCTAGAAAAGATAAGTAAATTGTAAATTCAAAAGTCTAAAGTTCCAAGAATTGAACCCGTAGCATTGTTACATAGTTACAAATGTGCCAAAAGGTTCGTAAGTGAAAGCGTTCATAAAAGTTAAGTTCATTTTTAAATGAAACTTCATGTTTCCAATCTTTCAATCTTCGTGAATCCATTTTTCATTTTCCACTCCATTGTTAAGTGAAATCCGGATTTTCCCGTTATCTCTGTCCACAGAGTGGTCATTCGATGAGTTATTAAAAGAGTCGGGATAATTTTAAAATAATAAGTTCTTACTGGTTTTAATGCGACTTTTCCTACAGAAATTTTACGCAAGTTAAATTGACTTTTCACTAATCGTCTCTGTCGTTCGGCTGACGCCCATTAACATGTAAAAGTCAGTTTTATTTTAATTTAATTCATGTAAAAGTCGGTTTTATTGGTAAAAGCTCAAGTCTTCAATGATCAACGTAACGTATACCGAAGCATAGGCCGTAGCAAAATGCATTTGCGTCAATAAGCAAATGTATTTTTCGTCTGCAATTGTCCACACTCAAATGCAATATGATAATAGCGAGTCTAATCAGTTAATGTCTTATACAATCCATTAACCGTTGAAATAATTTGCTAAAATGAAATAAATTAAAGTATAAAATCAACACAACTTAAAATAAAGGAACACATTTAAAATAAACTCTCTTAGCACTCCTTACTATTAATATTATTTCAAGACACTAGCCGTATTATTCAACAGTGCAATTCAAGAAGATTCTGTCGCATCGCTATCGGAGACATTTCAGGATTCCTAGTTGCTTTAATTAAACACTACCTTCTTAGAACTTAATTATTAATCTCTCGCACTGAGACAAATTGTTCTTTAATTTCAAACACAATTTACTACTTGCATAGAAGTTACAATCAATGCATTTAAATATTACAAGCTAAACAGATAAACAATATTTCAATTCTTAAAGAACACTACGGAAAAATGGAGATATTAGGGATGCCAGCTGTGCGGTTTTTTTCACCCTTTTTATTGTTTTACTGCTGAAATACTTATTTTCTCGGTCTCCTTGGTCTCCTCTGAGAATGATAGGGTTAAGACCATGGTCTTGTTCTAGATGTAAAGAAAATTGATCTTTCATAACGCACATTCTCGGCATCATTCTAGGTTCAATGGTAGAGAATGTAAGTCCACTCGTCTCAAACAAGCTGTGGGTTAACAATAAAAAATAAATAAATAAGGAAAGAGCAAACCAGTAAGCAAAGAAGACAAAAGTACACGTCTGCATTTTGCCTTGAGCAGGAAATTATTGAGTAAGGTTCAAACCCTATTATCTGTTATCAAAACACTTAATTAGAAACAATTGGTAATATGATTTTAAGTGATATTGGTCAGAATAACACGCGTTAGTTTATTTACATTTAATATTTAGTAACTTACTGGTCTAGGTTAAACACATTTCTACTTCAAATACCTCTAATACACACACACAGCGAAATACAAATTATTTTAATAACAATTGATTAACCATGGTACCTAAGGGCGAACCGCATTCAATTTCTATCTTCTATTACTTCTACTTTAGAAATTTCATTCTAATTGTACATTTAAAACGCATAAGGTTCGCAAGAAAATTTACATTTTGACGAAACAAATTTTTGATTCTAATAGGTACTATTCTCAAATGTCTTGGAATAACCCTAGGTCAGGTAAGGTAAAATTACAAATCGCAAATATTTAATTTAATTAAATCTTGAATTTGGCGAGGGCAAGGTAAAATATCTTATCCGGCACAGCTCCAAGACGGAAATATCTTTTAACAGAACGGGGCCATCCACTTAACAATGTTTTCTTAAGGCTACAACAATTTACTTAGCTACCCTCCCCATTTCAAATTTCTCACTGATATTCATAGAAAATAGCAGGAACGAAGCCCTACTGAATTATAATTCTACTGTTCACTCCTAGTCTGGAATTGAAATCTCCGCATAACACTAGCTCTAGCATTACGAAATTATGTTTTTAAACTCGATAGAAACCAGATATGCGGGTTTTGTCGCGATGTGTAGGAGGATATTTCAATAAACTTTGAAGAACATGAAACTCTCGTGCCTATGAATTTTACTATATGTTAAATAATAGACTTACATAATCTTATGCGAAAAGAGACCCGTAGTAATAAGCCGTGCTAGAAAACGAATGATGATATGACGATGAGATTCGTCACACCACCAACACAGCATTTAGTTCATATATGGTTTCATAATCATAAACTTCAAATGTATAAACAAATAATATACATAGAGGTATCGAATATACCATTAAATTTTATAATGTACAATTACAATTAATCTCCAGTTATTGCGAAAAAAAAGATCTACAGAAATTTTAAATATTATACCAATATTAACGATTTTCATACAAAAATTTAAATTTCTCACGAATCCTACAAAAATTCGTTTATTAATTTTCACATCAAATGTACCAAATAATGTTATGAATAACTGATATACATTACAAACAACACCTTATGATATCCGTATACATTACGAAAGATATTTCCGGAACAACAATAATAATAATATTGCTCTATCATAATCAGTCAAAGGCACTTTACTCGAAGTTATATCGGACGATCGAAGCGCTGTGTGTCGTACCGCGAACCCTTCTCAAAGTCATATCAACTAATGCAAGTGTCATACGATTGGCTTTTGTTTACTTACGGAGACTTTGCTTAAGGAGAGTTCGTGTCAGATAGGATGCGGAAATAGAATGGGGTTGTTGTCACATTATTTATAAAGTATTAAATGTAAACATCTGACATGTTGACAGAACACTTGGAGGCAATGAAGGAATGTTGTGTATGTCTTGCTGTAGCAATCATTTAAAAAAGTTTCACATTGAAATTTGTTCGCTGTATTTTTTCTAGCTAGTGCTTTCTTTGTTCTAATTTTAGTTGCATCGTCTTGTTAAAGTGTATGGTGATGAGAAATACCCTGAAACGTGAATCTTCCTCCATTACAGCGCTGGAAGTCTTTTACTTCTATTATATAATTTTTCTTTCAATAATAAAAAATATTATAACTATTTCGCTAGTCACGAAGTGTTCAGATATGAAATAGGCGATTGGTAAAAGCGCTAGGACTAAAAAATTTGGTTATGTATGTAGAGTATGTGCCTACTCTTAAAATGATTGACAAACATTGATATTAATGTTAATATAAATGTTTCTCAGTTATTTAAAAAAAATGTAATAATAATAATAGAATAAACTTTTAAAAAGACACCATGAATCATTGTAAACACTACAGTAATAATGTAAATTAATAATCGAATTGTTCAATGAAACAAATCCTGTAGGTTGCCAACAGTTTCATTTAGTAGTAAATACGTAACTTGTGGCAGTGCTGACGCTTACTTTTAGATTATTTGCATATTAAATACCTTTTCAGTTTCTCATTTATATAAAATACCGGTACCATGTTCTTCATCCCGTTCTTCTAGAAACAAAAGAAAACTCGAGCAAGGGAATTTCGAAGACCAGAATAACATTCCATTTTACACAAACAAACATTTTATACAAACAAACATATTCCAATGCGCAATCAATAAAAACAAATATTTTCCGACGTCGCCGTCGATGGTGTTTACGCATGTCGCCGTAAACAAAACCGGAATAACATTTATCCCCAATAACAAAAGCGATCCGTAAAACTAACAATCGTTACTAAATGTATGTACATAAAGACACGTCATGATTCTCATATCAATGCACTACATACGAAATTAAATGTAAAATTAACTGTATAAATTTATTTGACAATAATGAAGCCTTAATACAGAATAATAATAATAATAATACCTCAGGACATCACACACGGCCATCTGATCCCAAAGTAAGCATCAACAGAGCTTGTGGTATGGTAACCAGACGGCTGATAAA
>DWFO01000178.1:0-24398 GCA_018246595.1 Mimoniades nurscia nurscia
ACATTCCCACGTTTCACCAGTTACTTTTAAGTCCCACGATGGAATAGGTGGTGAGCCTATGCCATATACCGGGCACATATCCAGACTCCGAGCCACTACTAGAAAATCTAAATTAGAAAATTTTGTAGTGGCCGATCCGGCAATCGAACCCACGACCTCCCGTTCGGCAGTCGCACTCGCAACCAACACGACCAACGAGGCAGAACTATGATGAATTCTAAGAAATGGAGGTTTCCTTGTTTTTCTTCCACATTTCATTGTGGTAAGTTCAGAGGTGTGTGGCAGAAATTGAACCCTTAAACCTCTGGATTATGATGAAGCCTTTTAGATATAGACTACCAATGCTATGTACTAGATATAACGCAACGTTAAATCGTAATGTAATTCAAGCTTCGATGAAAAAATTTATTGCGTCGTTCAGCGTAATAGATTTTATAATAATTGTTGTATAATAACTAAATGTCTTGTGTAACTTTGAATAATATCAAATCGTAACTGGGTCGGGTGTGTTGAATTAAATTACTTTGACTGTTTTTAATACTATTTTTTAATTATCAGCGCTGATAATGATATTGACTTCCTGCAGCCTTCTTAAGAAACGTAGTTGTCGAGCTATTTTATTATAGGTGGGTAATCAGAATCACGTTGCTTAATAATTTTTTTACCACTATAAGAAGAACTATAAGAATAAAAGAGATCAATGCTGATTTACGGAAAGATTGAAAGTAAAGAAAAGTGGAAGTGGGACGTTGGGAAGTGAAGAAATAGTTAACATCAGAATAATCTAAAGTAAAAAGACTAATCGAAAAATTTATTTACTTAAACAAAAAGTAAAATTAAAAAGTAAAAAAAAAGTTAAAATTGTAAATATCTGAATGTCAATGTGAACGAGCCCTAAAAATACCTTTGAATAAATATAGAATGAAAATCTCTACACAACTCAAATTCAATTTAGGATACATTTACACAAAAATTCAAAGACGTGTCCAGCAGTGGGACGAGAAAGACGCTGATGACAAAAGTATAATTTAATGAATGATTTTTAGTCACATTTTTGTCTAAAGCGAAAGTGAACAGTCATGATAGCCATAGCAAATGTACGATAGTGAAAGCAAACTTCATAAAATTTCTCTAGAGTCGCAAGTGTAAAGTAAATTCAAATAAAAATAATTATATTCTTATTTTCTGAACAAGAATTATTATTGATAAAAAATGAATTTTATGTTAGAAAGCGCATATTTAATGAGAGCCTATTAAAACAATGAAAGAAGTTGTTTATTTGGAAAGTGTTTAATAGCTAGATGATTCTGAGCTCACGTTACATACAGTGGTCCCCAGCGTGGTAGACTATGGTGATAACCTTTTCTTAGAAGAGATCCTCGTCGATCATAAGTATAGATACTGGACTTTATTAACAGAAGGGTACCAAATTATATTTACATTAATATGAATGTTAAATGTAATTTAGTCTTTCTCTTTATTTCTTAATTAATTCTCTTTATTTAATCTTTCTCTTTATTTCTTAATTATTTCTCTTTATTTAGTATTCCCCTTTATTTCTTAATTATTTCTCTTTATTTAGTCTTTCTTTTTATTTAGTCTTTCTCTTTATTTCTTAATTATTTCTCTTTATTTAGTATTCCTCTTTATTTCTTAATTATTTCTCTTTATTTAGTCTTTCTATTTATTTATTTAATATTTCTCACGACCAAACCGAAATATAACGAATTGAAGAGGCGACTGAACCAGTCATACCTTAAAATGGAAACACCGTACCGTGTAAAAAGCAGTAATTGATGGTGTCAAATTGAGAAATTCGCTATGGCTTTTACTGAATTATACATTGCCAAAGAACAACCATCGTAAATCTTTATTATACTGGAACCGACTGCATTTGTATAAATAATTTATGCAAAGCAGTTAAATGGGGACGTCAAGACCATTGCTAATGGCACATCAAAGACGGCAAATTTGTCCGGTTTGACGTCAATTACATACTATTTTAATATTATAAATTGCTGTTATTTTTCTCTTGAGGTTAACTATCTTTGTTCAATGACTCGTGATAACTTGTTCAATAACTCTCACTGGAGTCAATAGAAAATACCGGATTATTGCTAAGATTTTAGAATTTTGTATTATAACAGATAGTCCATGTCCATACATATATTATTCTTTTTAACAAATACGTCAATCAGTGCGCTTAAGTTAGAATAATTGTGTAATTTTCACTATTGCATTAACTCCGAAGTTCCTATTTTAGTAATAAAGGTACTTCTTACTGTTAATAAGAGTTTTATCATAAATCAATTTTGCTGTCTGGGATTCCGAGATTACGGGTATAGTTTGATATGAACGATATTATTATTATTACGCATCTAACAACCTTTTTTGTAACGCAGTATAACATTCAAGGTTCGAGATAAGATTTCAGTTTCGTAGAATTAGTAATATTCGGATAGTACGTAGTATGTGCCTATCTATTCCGAAGCTATATGCGTATTTTACATGGTTTTAGGTAAAGACAACATTACAGCACAAACATTAAACATGTGTCCTACATAAAATAACAATTTCTAAATAACATAAATTGATACAATCATTTCCTGTTACGTACCCTAACGTAAGAAAAAAATAAAATATTTTAATGCTTTTCACGACAATTGTTATTATATATGCTTGTAAACACTCATACATCACTTAATGTTTTTAAAATTTATGAAAGTCGTTAATAGCGTCGCAGTGAGGACGGCAATACACGTATAACATTATGACTAAGTGTTTTTCTATTTCAACACGTAGGTACTCGTAGTAGCGTAGATTTATTGCGTTTTGCATATTACGCCAACAGCTAAACAGATTTACTGCCAATGTAAAAGCCGTATGCAACCGCGACGTTACTAGTTGTATGACCTTATAACGTAATAAAACGTCATGCTTATTGAACAAAGCGAAACAATTGTGTGCGTATTGTTGTTAATACAATTGGCTACTGAACTGAACGTGAGTTGCCACGAAACAGGCGAGGGTAATGCTACTGGTAACGCCTTGCTTAAAAAAAGTATGCATTAAAGGAAATCTTTTAGACATGTATAGACCTCGGACCAGCATCTTGTTATCTTTTCGTATACTGGTATACTAAATGATGAAATCATAAATACCAACGTATTTATAATTGTAATATTGTCAAATGCAAAACATGCACAATTATCTGGCAACAAAGTAATTTTAGGATAAGCAGGTAATGTCCAAACACCTGTATAAGATGTTATGCCGTACAATTATGCATTTAAAAGTATCTCATGTTCCCATGATTTACTTTTGTACATAGTTCTCTTCTCGGAATGAGAAGAGTCAAAATCCCAAGTGGCCTTACTGGCTAAGTGCTGGTTGACAGATTTCACACATCTCGTTGAATATCCCGGACAACTCTAAAGTGTGCAGGTTTCCTCACCATATTTTCGTTCTATTACATGAAAATAATGATAGTTCATCTTAAAACGCGCATTTTTATAAAGAGGTGCGTGTCTAGGATCCAAACCCAAGACCCAGGATCGGAAGACAAAATTATAAACCACTAAGCTACCACTGATTCAATTCATCTATTAATCGAAACATAAATTCATGTGAATGTGTGAGTATGTAAAATAGTTAAATTTTGAGATATAGTAGACGACAGAAATCTTTAAATAGATAACCTCCAGCCAACGAGTAATGTAAGAGTATTTAGTTCTGCTGGCTTTCTCATTCGCATTAAAATAGACGCACTCATATTGTAAATATTATTTTGTTAATATACTATAAGTGTCCTTATCAATCTTATAAAAATATTCGGACAATTTTAATAGATTATTTTTTATTGGTTTAGGAATTAAAATAGCTAAAATCAACAAAGTTCGAACGCGTATGGAAGCTAATTCTGTGGAGCCAAGAGTGAAGTGTCTTTCACAAATGATCAGAGAGAGTTGAGCTCGGAAACAGAATATGAGCTACTGTATCTCCTGCCTGTCGGAAGAAGCGACTAAAAGGAGGCTTCCGGGGTTGTAATGGGCTGGATTGGGAGCTCGACTCGCTCGGTCAGCGATCCAGAGGTATTGGACCCCTCCCAGAAGAATGACCCGCAGGGGCGCTGCGCTAGGAGGGCACCGGTGCTTTCCGATGGAGTTCCCGGAGTCCTTCTATTAGCGCTGAGGAAGGCGACCGAGGGGTTTTTGGTGAGATAAAATTTCCACATAACCCGCTATCTCTTCCAGGACTCCGGATACCTTTTGAAAGTCTCCCCCCTGTAAACAAAAAAAAGGATCAGGGTCACCGGATATCCATTGTTTACATTCCTAATCAATATCTACAGAAATCGTTGTTGACATTTCGCAAGGTTTCCAATTTTCGGGTTAAGGTTAGTTCCTTGAAACAATTGTTGACGGCCGTGTGGGGGTGACACAATTTTAAATAATGGTTAAATTTTAATAGTGGAATAATCATAATGAGTGCCTTTCGAACCATGTCTCTAATTATGTAATTCTACATAGCTTGATTTGTATTTGATCTAAAATTCTACTGAGGTGGCTTAGATCATTGACAGATTAATAGTGTCTGCTTGCTTCATAATTAAATTTGAATACAGTAATGTAAGACGAAGTACTGTGAACTTATGATGGGTTAAGAATGAACATATGTATATATGTATATTCGATTTTCAATAAGTGTGATAATAGCCAAGAAGTGAATGAAATGGGACGACTTAATTCTCGTTTAGTCATATTGATCGATCTGTGATTAGATACTAAAGTCAATGGCGCGATGTCAAAAATAAAATCGCGAGCAGTGATACGGTTTCAAAACGGCTGCCTGTTGCGAATTATAAAACCGTTTTAAAATCTGTGACGTTTCGGTCGCCGCGGGTGTGGGTAGTCCGTTCAGCAATGTCACATAGTGTCACGAGTTGGACGCAATTAGACGAGCCGCTTCCTCTTCTCATTGTGCGTGACACGCAAAAATGACTTTTAATTCTATCCATCAGAACAACGAGATTCGATTCAAAGTGAAATCCTGATGCGCAATTCACATCGTCACGCCGAAATAGAATGTACCCAACATAATGCAATGAGACAAACAGTAGCTCTGACGTTGGTATTCGTTTGAAATTGCACAGTTTTAGTTTCGTATTTTGGATCGTAAATTTGTCCAGACAACTGTTTGCATTATGTTTTATACATTTCGTCACAAAGATATTTAGAAACGTCTTCAACTGATAGCATTAGTCAATATTATGCATAAACATCATCTTAGGCTTCTTTTCGGTATACCTTTAGTATACCGAAAAGAAGCCTTCGGTATTCTTTTCGGTAAGCCTTCGGTAAGCCTTTTCGGTATTCTTTTAGGTATACCAATAATAAGAATATTAAAAAAAACAAAAGTATACTACGAAAGTTTGGATCCGTGTATGACGTCACATGACCGTCGGAGGTGGATGGCGGTATCTATAATATCACTTTTTTCATGAAGATAACACCCATTAAATTCCGGAACATCTGTCAGTTTCTCGTAATAAAACCTTAAGGTCGTCTAGGGAGGTTACGTGCGTCATGAAATACATATAATATATGTATATTGCTTGAATATCAGACGTTGACTAAACGATCGATAACGGTGACGTTGGGTGACGTCACATAAGGCTGTCTTCTTCGGAAAACCTTGACATGTCACGACCTGCTTACGGGACTTACGATACTACTACGGACAGTGTTTGTGTTGGAACATCTGCATCGTGTTTGGTATAAGATACAGGGACGTGTTTAAGCCAATTTATTATGCTGGAACATTGCTAATAATTTGAGTCTGTGTACATAGTATACTTCTCTTTATGCAATGTTCGCTGTGACCTTGAAAAGTTCAGGGACGATGTCGACCAACAGTTTCAAGGTGGCGATGTTGCCTTGACCGTGTAATGGATAAACGGCATTGTACTAATCGTAAGGAATTTTATCGTAATCGTACATTAGGTAATTCTACAACCTCGCATTATTCGGTAAAATGTTAATCCGGTTAATTTAATCAATAGGAAATAAATGCGCTTGACCATGTTGATGTTAAAACGTGTTCATGTATTAATCGTGTTAGGTTAACCAAACAGGAAATTGTGAAATTAGGGTAAGCACCATAAACATCCCAGTTTTATAGGCTATAAATATCTAGACAAAGATTTATCAGTTTCAAACTATGTTTTGATGTTAGGATATTGTATAAGTAAAATTTTTATTTTTCGTATCTCGGCTGTTAATCTTTGCATTAATTATTCCTTATAAATAAATAATAATGTATTATAACAATTGATGAAACGCAAATATAAGATGAATTATCTTAATTATACATGTATTACAAAATGGATAAATTATCATTGGACAAATCATTCTTCTACGATGTACAAAAGAGTTTGAAAATTCTAACAACATGATATAATAACTTATGAGACAACATACTATGAAGTTGTTATTATATAAAGAGAGAAATACAATATACGCATTATCATTTCATGGGGATTAACTTTCATCATTCTTGTTCTGTTAATTATACGAAGTAAACTTAAATGACACTTCGGATAAAGAATATGGCTGAATCTAAAAAGAATTTTAAATAATATTCAATACTTTTTTTAGTGTGATATCAATGCCTGATGTGTTAAGCCATACTAACTGAGGAAATAACTAAAACCATGTTATGTAATGTACTTCAAAGGTTGCTGCAATGTCTGACTATGCACTATATGTCCTATAAACCTTGTGTTTCTTTATATAACCATTCAAATATCGTCATACAATGCGTCAAACTTGCGCAATTGACTTCTTTTGTTACCTTCACATCTATATATAGTATAAATTTACTGTCTTTCTCAATCAACCATAGCGTAAGATAAATTGAGTATATTCTTTATTGGGTATTTCGTGCCAAAAAAAAATGTTTTGATAGTGGAAAAATACAGCTGAAATTCAGGGCGATGGAGATTGATAGGTTAATTATATACTTTATTCAACTGGGGATTGACCTACAGCTGTCCGTCCAACACTGTCATTCGGGGTCGTCATTCGAATTAATTCAGCTCATCAAAACATTGAGCCCATTTTGAGTGCTCGTGAATAATATTTCAGTTATTGTTATCTCGTTATTCTAGTAAGGTACCTTACAATATTGACAGAGAGCACTTCATGTAAATATGTCCATTGTAACAGACTGACGTGTTTCTTCTACTTTCTTACTAATGGAGCCTTCGATTCTACTAGTCTATGATGAAGATACATGAGTCTTGGTTACCTTCGACACCTGCATCCATGTAACTTTTGAAATGCAACAGTTTTCATTTTTAAATGAACAGAGAAGCAAATGTACATTTGCTACAAACTTTAACTGACTGAAGAAAAATTACTGCTAGTGTCAATTATTGCACTTTGTTAATAAGATTTTTAGTTTGTGTTAAACTGATAAGAGAACACTATTCTTTTTAAAGAACAATGACTTTGTTCGGGGTATAAAGGATACTCTCCAGGATATGTGACGGGATCATTGTTTAACCTATTCGTAAATAGACATGAGAATATTTGGATTTTATTTCAGTTTATTTAATGAATTACAGATAGATAACAAAATAATCTATTGAGTATTTCGTATATGAGTTAAACTATTGTATATTTGAGTTATTTAGTCGAGAACATATGACAAATTCTGCCTACACCAATAGGGAAATAATAACGGAAAAAAACATGTTTGTTCGGAACGAGATAGAGAAAATGGAAATAATTGTTTGTTTTTTGTAATTTAACGATTCAAAAGTGATTTTATAGTCTTAGTACCTACATGTAAGATAAAACTGTTTATTGTCGATCGCTACCCAGAAACCGTCGTGCGTAGTTCGGAAAACAAAGTTTTCGTGGACTGTCGGTAAATTGAAGGATTTTGTGCATACCTATGCCTTATATTCGTTCACGTGTTAAAAGATAAACTAGAATAATTTAGGTCATAGAGTTGTAAGGAGTTAGACTTTATTTTTGTTTACTGTGGACAACATTTTGTGTAAAAAAAGTAACATCACACCTGTAATCCCCTTAGAGGTAGGCAGAGGAATATAGTACTATCCCACGTTTCTACATATGTACTTTGTTAAAGAATCCTGTGATACGTTACTTCAATAACATCAAAAGCGGTAGGTACTTGCCATATATGTATTAGTTATGCGCTAAATTTATGGAAAAAATTGTGACTCAACACCGATTGAACCCTGTGTATTTCGCAAAAGTAATAATTTTTACTGCAGTAATCGCCGTACCTCGGCACAGACAATAACCAGACGTTGTGAATTCTGGGAAGCGATGGCAGATTTGCGAAGTTAGTTACGAAATTATACTCTGCTCCCATTAAAAACAACCACCATCTAACGCGGTTGGACAATTGAAACTTAATATAAGGTGATAAGGTTGAAATTCAATTGGATATATATTAGTAGATGTAAATAAAACTTGTAAACAATGTGTACAATTGCGGCAAACATTCAAAATACGCGATCCGTAAGTTTTAAAAAGTTTTATGAGGTATTTCACTTGTCTTTTGTCCAGGAAATGATTTTCAAAAGTTTTATTGTTTTCATGTATATTCAACTTATGTGACTATAAATAATTAATAAAAAAGAGAATGATATGTAAATACCAACCACTGGTTTGTTTGTTCAGTAGTTAGTAACGTGACCGGTAATCGGAGGTTGTAGGTTCGATTTTTGCCCAGGATAAAATATTGTGTGATGAGAATCCATGTTAATTCTCTTTCTGTATTGTGTCTGGGTGTTATGTATTAAGTGTATATTGAAATAATAATGCATATTTAGTAATCAGATATCTGGTTTCCGTAATGGTTTTAATCTTGGAATCGAATAGATATATAACACAAATAAATACTAAATAATTATAAAATATTAGATAGTCAACAAAATTGAATAATTCTGTAAACTGTTTAAAATATTTGTCAAAACAGTCAATTCCGTGGACATTATCATATTAAAGGAAAAATGAAATATCGTGACTTGCACATTCACTATAATTGAAATATTTTTCCGCATTATAAATATTTGCTAAATTTATTAACTCACCATTTAAATTGCTATTAAATCCCCGACTCAACGAGTGCAATAATATAGCGCAAATTGTATAAAATAGATATAAAGAAGACATTGAAATATAAGTATTAACTATATGTCAAAACCGCCTCGGATATTTTAACCCATCTACCAGGTTTCAATATTCACATTTGTCATAAAATTAAATCCTTGAAAATGTTTACGATACCTACAGTATAATCTACCGAGAGAACAAAGTACCTAATATATTTCGTCAGATGAAAAATGACTCCCCTGTACCCTTCTCATGGGTTTTCACATAAATTTCATTGGCGTAAACGATCAGCCACGTTTAGACATCGGTTGTTTAAAATATAACTGATTCGCGCACAAACTGCTGAAACACGCCCACGAAACACACGGGCACGAACATTTCGCACAACGTGAATAATGAAATAGGGTGATTAAAGCGTATTATTGTATAATCACGGCAGACCTCCAATGAGATACGCAGAGAGCACCAGGTCCGAAATGTCTTGCAAGTTACCATCGATATTTATTACCATCTTCATGTACTGCGTCTTCACATACATCATGATCAAGGTCATCTGACCTACTAACACGTAACAGTTTTTAAACGTATGAATTAAAAAATAATCTATTATAAAAATATCTAAAACGATAGGTGCCATATTTTAATAACTGAAATGCACGACTAAATGAAGCTAAATTACAAGAAAGCCATATGAGTAATGTTAAAATGCGCACTAAGTGAATGTACATGGCTCAAATATCCGTCTGTTAAATAAAAATTGCTGTTCATAACAAAGAAAAGTCAAAATTAATTGAATTACTTATAATAAAATAAACAAACTATATCGATTTTAAATATTACGAACAGTTATCTAATATTGCGTTTTAAAATGCAATAATTATTAGATAACTGTTCGCAGTTGTTATTGCGATTATATGTACATACGGAACTTTTTATGCAAGCGAATTGTGTAAAATATTCTAGAGTACCTTCATTCCTTACTCTGTACTCTATCTTCTAAAAAAAAATTCTTAAGCGCAGCATTGTTTATTCGAGACGGTATGTGTTATACTCGACACATACTCATACCACGCGAAGTAAATACTGGCTTCAATCAGTCTGTCGTGTTGGATAATAAACTGAAATGTAGGTCGCACGTGGTGAAGGGTTGGTGCATTTTATTACTGGGTTGCCTATGACGTCAACGGCGCCCTACAAACTAATGCCAATGATTAATATAGAACGATTTTTATAGAACGCATACTGATGCAATCTAATTTTGACGCTAGTCACAACGAGGATGCATTAATGATCGTTTTATAAGTATTATTTTTTTCCATTTCCATTAACATAAAAGATTGATGTTTTAACGCGTTGCGTATACGTCAATCAGTAAGGAATATATGCCTTTAGGATATACTTGAACGTTGGCACAAATTGGAAGCATCAAAAGAACTAGAGCGCATATCGATTGTAATCAAAACGAAAATAATATAAACGCGAACGCAATCGGAGCAGATGCGATTGCGTAGGTAACATAAGACTTTATTGGATTAACCAGACTGTTCTAATAGTTTTGAACTGCACGTGCGTCATCTATCTATTACTCGCATAACCGTTGGCGCACAATGCGAACACATAACGATATTTATTACGAGATACGAAAAGACATTTCCCGTTTCCATTCGTTTATGTTGGCAGTTGATACGTTCACTTGTGTAAAACCATCAATCAAAGAAAGGTCAGATCATGTGGACGCACAGCCGCATTGTACTCTGCCCTTAGATTTCAGTTTATATATTTAGCGTGCCGCCGCCCCTTATGACGTCAATGCTGACATTTGGGCCTTGGGCGGTGTGGCAATCGCTTCTAGTCTAATGGTTTGAGTGAATTATTAGTAGAACTAATTATTATACATATGATGCCAGGCTAGTGCCTCACAGATTTACGATGTAAACGTTACGGGATGAAAAATTGCCTTAGAAATTAATAGATTTAGGTACTCTGAGGTATTATTAAACATGTTCTAAATTCCAGTGTACCTAATATCTTACACTGCAGTTATTATGTATTTAAATAAATTGTCATAGTAAAGTTTAATAATAAACCTTCTATTCTACATGACATTACAAGGCAGATTAATACACGCACATTATTTTTGATACGGCACGTGTCCACAACCAAACTACATACAGAGAGAAAATTAATGTCTTCCGAATGCAAAAGCAAAATGCATTTACAAACACAGTATAAGTTTAACATAAACATCGTTATGATATACCCCACAATTAAACTAACAAAGCACAACTAAAAGGGGCATCAAAGTAATCTAGAAACGAGATTGCTCCCGATGTGTCAGTGGAGGACAGAATTAACGGGAACCGTTTTATTGTGGGTCGTTGACCGGCTGCATGAATACAAACACTTAGACAGGAAACACACGAACACGAAACACTCAGGTGAACAAACCCGAAAGCTTTGTAACCGAATCAGCTACGATTGAAAACGATTTATTCGATCCACTTGTTTACAAATAACTGAAGTGTGATGGAGATGATGGAATACGCAAATGTTCGCGGGCATTCGCTTCACGTTATTAAATCATTGAAAATGTATTTTGGCTACTTCATCGCAGTAGTACTTCTTCATCAACTCGATGCTCAACTTCAGCCGTGCTTAGATGTGCTGAAAAAAAATTCACCGATTTTGTTAGATTTTGTTCGTTCGATAATTATAAATTTTATTGAGTGTCATTGGTCCTCGTACATAAATATGGCGAGTAGGTACATATCAAAATAACAAAGACGATACCCAACTGAAGCAGTAAATCAATCTAGCAATGAAATTTCTTTCTTTAAAGAGTCATAAAATTTTTAAAATATTTGTAATTGCAGTAACAAACAAGAAACAAGTTTCGAAGAACGAAATTGCAAAGAAAACATCGCAGAGGGTATAAACACGGATCACGTGTAACCACCTTTTGTTCATGTACTTGAGGATGACAAACGCGAATAAAAATAACAGCTAACTAAATATTCATGAGGCGTTTGCGAACAAAGGGAGTCACGTTTTTCCTTACGACCCTTTTGATTTTAAATGAGAAATCATGTGCAACAATTCACATTGCACTAGACTGCAGATAGCCATTTTTTTATTTATATTATTAACTAATCCGAAAAAAGAGATAATTGTAATGACAGCAGGAACCTTTTCTTGATCTAACTATGATAATTTATTTCTTTTACTTAAATATCACATTGTTAAAGACAATAACATAAAAAATGTGTCTGTGAGATCTATCATTGAGCTTAGTAACTAAGATACTATAAGACTAAATGGACAAACAACTAGCAATACATTTTGTAGACGGAAAAGAATGAAATTTATAGTCAGTGAATATTCAGATAATGTAGTTGAAAAATCACCTGACCATTAGTAACATGTCAATGTTATATGTAACAAATAGAAGTGGTAAAATACATGTAAATCATATAGAAGGTTTAGGTGACAAGGCTCAAAACTAAGTTCCGTATAGATTGACAACCAGATTAATTGTAGAAACGTATCACACTGAAGACTGTTTCACAACTATTGCACATTAGGACCGGGAGCAAACGCTCTTGCGCTTTCTTACGCAACGAAAATGTTTACGACAAAATTACATTTATGGTCACTCAAATTCTGAAATACACACACGAATCTATAAATCAAATGTTGGATATAAACACGAATGACGTAAATAAACTATTGGCAGACACGCAGTCTGAAAAGTTTTAATAAATGTAATCTCCCTGATCTGCCTATGTGAACGTTGTTTACTGTCAGTATGTTGCTGAGTTAACGTTCTAGATACAGCTGAATTTCATACGAACTGTAACAATAACACTTTTATCTTGCTTTTAAATTTTACTAGTATATTAAGAAGTTCATTTTTGTGTACAGTTTATCATTATACTTTTGATTTTGGAATGATACGGACAGTTATTCTTCACTTGGACCCACTGACCAAGAAGACCTTGGCAAGAAGTTGCACATAATCGGAGCAAATGGCGAACTCTCGTGTCAGAGGCCAAGATCCACTTCGGTTCATTGCGCCAACGGAGTAAGTAAGTAAGTGATCCCAAAATAGGGATATCTTCAGAATTCTGCTATTTTTGCGATACTGACTTTACAATGTCTAAAAGCTTTATATTTTTAGGTACAACTATTCATACATTTGAACTCCTACAGTAATCCAAAGTAACCTGAACGTTTCCTCTACGGCTGATTATTATCTGTATCAGCTCAGGATAAATTAGGAAGGTGTGAAAGAACCCAATAAATTTGATTCAGGTAAAAACCAATATGAACAGCGTAACATTTGTTGAAAGCCCTAACAGAAAGGAAGCCTTAATATTTTTGCCGTAAGCAATCCCAACCTAATTGCCATCCATTCATATCAATCCATATGGTGTCGCACGAGTAGAAAATCTATGGAAGATGTGCCGTCGTGTCGATATTACAAGCGTATTTTTTAACAGTTTCGTTTTACACTGTATCGATAGATTTGTTACAATATGTACGGATGATTTTAAGGAAAGACATACATCTATTTAAATCAGAAGTCATGGTCGATCATCGGCCGCATGCAAAATTTCAATTTCACATCAATCGGAGTGTTTAGCGAAACTTTATACATTCCGTCTTTTGATATAAAACGGTTTGAATACGAATGGGCAATATACTTTTATTATAAGTTCGTTAATGTAAACTAAGCTTTCGAAGAAAATCTCTTCTTATGTGTTATATTTAGATAAATTTATCTAATCTATACTATATAGTGAATATATAACAAGAACCGAGAACTTGAATCGCTAACTCAATACCAATGAATCAACTAGTATACTGTGGTAAATATTTAGATTAATGAATGTTGAAACTACGTTTTAATTTACCTTACAATGGATCCGAAATAACGTAATCTTCATCGGAAACAATAATAGAATTCTCTATGTCTACAAACTTTTCGCTTCGTGTCTATTATTTTTATGGGATGCTTCTCACATAATACGCGCTCAGTAACATAGATTCTAAAATAAATGTTTCTGGAACACGAATGCACTGAGTATAAACTTCATTTTATAAATAAAGCCATAAATATAAACTATGGCTAATAGCTAAGTGCACGGTATTGATAGATACTAATTCAATAAACAATAAATATATGCCTTTGTTTTTCTTCCTTATTGAAAGCTTCTATGAACAAATACAGAAATGTTTACATAATGTATAAAAAAGATAATAAAAAGTTTGTATTTATAATTAAGGGTTCTTAAATAGACATTGTATTTATATAACTTGTAACATTAGGCACTTATTATGTCAACACACTGGCGATCGTTGAAGTAAGCAATATGTTTTCGATCGACGTAACTTGTCGATATTGCCCTGAACTTTTTTACTTAATAAGGCCCATTTTGATCGAAGAATCTTTCCATACAATATATTGGTGCTTTCATTTTAGTTGCGTATTATAGAGATGCCTGTATAGAAATGTTACACGTGACATACAGAAGTAATTGAGATTTTCTGGGATACCAAGAAAAAAGCGCGACGCTGGAATTAGAAATTCTGAAATAAACATTTGAAATATGAAAGATGAAAGAAAAATTAGTATGTAATTTTCGAAACTGGCGTTTGATGGTAACGAGGAAGCGATTGTTGATCTCAATGTAAACTGTTATTGATAAGGATTACATTGCACGGAATTATAGACTTTATTGTCTGTACTGATAAATCATAAGCCAATGAGTTGTGTTTAAAACAGAAGCTGGGGTATCGCACTTGTCATTTACAAATATTTTTATTGCTCAATATTTTACATCATGAGTGTGCTTACGATTTCAACGAAAAGGACCACACAAGTATTCCACTCGCCAGAATGTCTGATGCGCTTCTAATGAAATACTGTATATATAATATTGACGTCACAACCAATTGTCAATTTCCACATGATTCGGTGTAACAAATCTATTTTCTGTCTCGGTTATTTGTTCTTATTTTAAAAGACACAGTGTCATAATTATATAATTCAAAATAACACCGGATTCGAGAACGTACGACGTATGTCGCTGTCAACATTTGTCGTAAGTCACATTAAACCTCTATAATAAAATATAATATATTTGACTCTAGGAAAATACTTTGTATTAAAATTTATAGGATTTTCTTAATAAACGGATCAATATAAATAATACATATATTTTTTACATTTTATAAATAGAACATCTAAACATACATATTTTTAATATGTAAATTTGTACAGATCTAGCTATAAACTAGAGAAAAAACAATTGCTGTAATGCTGTGGTCACCACAAATATATCTCTAGTCTAGATAGGTTTGGAGGACTTTTTGGCATGTTCCATTAAATATACCTATCGTATATTACTCTTCCTGTATAAAGAGAGCGATGAATACAGAAGAAGTATGTCAGGTCTGCAGGGATATTTGGCACTTTTCGCCCTCTCCCTACCCCGTGAGGGACCCGGTGTGATGATATGACTGTTATGTATTATCTGTGTATCACGAATCGCAGCAGCGTAAGGATAGATATCGCATGGCAAGGATAGATACTGTTACTTCCGCGTTCAGGACGTGTCTTTTTATTTATCATCTCTCTAATAACTGGTATGTTGTTTGTGTCGTTTTCATGACGACCATGAGATGACACAGCAAAACCTTAGTACACGAACGTCAAGCTATATTAATTTATATTTATTTACTACCATCTCTGACCCGCGGTCTTGTTCGCGCGAAGGCTTATGTAATTACTATGAATTCTTTCGTGTACTATTTAACACATTTCATCATCACTGTCAGCCTGTAACATTCAACTCGACAAGGGGGGAAATTTAACAGACGTATGCTCAGCACCTTGGACGCAATTGTGTCCTGGAATCCCAAGAATAGTGTACTTGTTGAAATTAAATAATATATTGTGTGTGCGTAGTGTGCGGAAACTCCAGCTACATGTTTGATTGTGGTTACCGCTTCAAATTTGAAATTGAAGATATTGAATATAGAATACCTTTTTTATAATAACTAGTATTAACAATAATATAAATTTTCTTTCTAGTGTTTAAAAGTATCTTCATATTAAATTACATCAAAATAGGTTCAGCGGTTGATTAATGAAAACGTAACAGACAGATTCACTTTCAGTATATTGCGTTCGTTTTAATATACCTTATGAACTGTAACTTAACTATAATTAATTGAAACCGTCTTTTTTAAGATGCAACCTAATGAAAACAGAACGGCCAAATTTGCCACATAACAGAACTAAATGCAATTGGTACACCGTGTTCCAGTTAGAATTATTGAACATATACCTACAACTGTATATGCTACCAATATAAATATATATGTAAGTACATGAAACATCACACCTGTAATCCCCGAAGGGGCAGGCAGAGGAGAGTAGTTCATTTCTACGTTTCACCGCTTACGTTGAAGTCCCACTATGGTCATTATATTCCGTGAAATATACTAGGTTATTATTGAACTATTGCATTCTCCATAATGTAGACATAACTTACCATCGGCATCAAAACTAAGTACTAATTCTTAGAGCGTTCTATAGTGTATTACTTTTATGTCCGTCATATTGATTTATGACGTCATAAATTAACATTAACAAGTTTTTACGCGCAGTCCGACGCCAGATCTGAACTTTCTCGTGCTTATCCAAGCTTTTTAGGAACTATATGTGATTTACCTTCGAGGAAAACGTATCTTTTAATTAATATTGTGGCCATGTAAAACCCCATGGTTTTCTTTTTATTTAAATACAAGTGTTTTATTCTTAAATAAATCTGTATTTCCTTAAAGTTTTTGGGTTTTTCCTTGGTTTAAAATCAGTTGGTGTTAATTAGGTACTCTGAGTCACCTTTAAATGTTGTTATATCAACATATGTTTTTCCTATTCAAATAAAACGAATTGTGACTCGGTTTGTGCCATCCGCTTCGGGGATGACGGGCGCGATGTTACTTTTTTTTAGATAAAACCTATTTTATTTTTGAGCATTATCTGAAATGTTCATATCCATTGTCTTGCACTCTAACCTTCAGGTGGAAAAGAATTTATCAACCGTGTAATTTAAAACAAAAGAAAAACTGAAAACCGCGTAATATTTTTATTTTATTATAGGTGTACACATTAAAATCTTTATTGTTAATGTTGTAAAAAATTACGAATAGGTATACGACACGAGTAGTATGATGCAGCTACAAAGATATCTGAAGACCAAGGATAATTTGATTGAATTGTGTGCAAGACAACAAAGAAAATATTAAGTTAACGGCTGTTAATATGGAATCAAAAAGATACCAAATAATTCGATGATTACAAACACGTAACATTACGCCTGCAATGTCCGAAGGGGTAGGCAGAGGAGTTACATTTACGTGCCATAATGAAATAGGTGGTGAGTCTATTGCTATACACCGGGCACATATCCAGACTCCGGGGTGGTAAAATCTAATTAGGGTCCTAGAAAATCTAATTAGGGTAGGTTGAATTTAAATGTTTTTAAATAAGGTAGAGAGATTGATAACATCGAAATCCGTATTAATGTTCTTTAAACATCATTCCTCCACTTTTGAATTTTAGAACATGTGAAATTAATATATATTGTTATGTTATTCTACTGTCTTAGTTTTAATTCGAGGCTCTTATTCAATAAATATTGTCTCCCCAATTTGGATCTCAAGTGACATCACATATGTAAGGCGTTGCTTATCTTTGCATATCGTTCGGAAACGTACCACGTTCAGTTTGGTTTCGTCGAACAATTGACTCTCTTAATGACAATAATTATCTACCTTACCTATAATCAGCTTCGAACAGCTTGCTTAATGACATGATTGCAATAACCACACCACGTTTCGATCCACGTGTATGCTAGTTTTTTGGATGCATTGTTGCAATGAAACTCGCTAAATGCATGGTATTCCCAAAGTGATATGCGTTATAAATTTGCCAACGTATGTACTTTTTATGTTATAGACATCGATTTTGATCAACTAGGATTTACTTATTGAAATTAATGATAAGTGCATTACGATAGTGCGTGATAATGACATGATACCAAATTCAGAAGTAACATTTAGAAGTTGACTATAAAAGAAGTTCGTCCGGTCTGTAAAAATAGAGATATTTGGCACGAAGTGCTCTCTGCTTACCCAGTAAGCAAAATTGGCGTGACGATAGAATACCGAATAATAATAAAAGAATAATAATAGAAGATTTGAAATGGTTGTTGCAAAGAACATTTTCAAAGCCGACATTTATTGAGGCGAAACTTTTGTATCTTTTTGAAATGGTAATGTAGGTATTGAAGATGCAAATTACTATTAAGACGTCATTAACTTGTGTCAGCACCCGCGGTTTGAAAAACCTTCCTTATCGATTGCCCCAATTGTCATTGCCAAATTACCCGTTCGTGTTGCCATGTAAATTGCTACTGTTACTAAGGGAACGCCAGTATAGCAACTTAACAACTAAATTGTAGCTGTAGCAAATTCATTTTTTGCATTGTTTAGTATAATTCTTTATTTAAAAAGTTTCCTCAGAAATAATACTCGATAGTTAAGTTGTTTAGGTAATATAGATATTATTATTTTAAATTGTTCAAACTAGGGGAATAACACAAGAGGTGCTAATTACATGGGTTATTTTATATTTCACCACAAACACGCCACTACTGAGTGAAGATTAGCGTCCATGAATGGAATAACAATAAATTCTATCTTTAATCGTATAAATATATGCCACAATTCGAAGTAATCTGACATTTGTGGTCTCATATTTCCAGTTATGTAATATAAGTGTGAATTAGTGTAATAATCGCAGACTAGTTTTCTAAGGCTGTATTTAGTTTGCAAGGTTATTTACAACGTTAAGCTCATCAGCGTTAATTGAAAACGTTATATGTATATACCAATCGTCATCATTATCTTCTTCATTATATCCATTATCACCAGCAATCCTTTTGTCATTCCACTGTTGGACTAGGATCGCCTCTCAGAATGAAAAGCATCATGTGTTTTTAGTCTTTACACGTGTAGGGATTAGTAACTTTCCGCGTGCACTGCCTTTCAACTATTAACGATCCTTCATTCTCATGGTAATCGGTCAATTACGACCACGTATACTCTTCAACTGTTCGCAAGTGCACCTAAATTACACGTTTATTG
Source organism: Mimoniades nurscia nurscia (assembly GCA_018246595.1). NCBI lineage: Eukaryota > Metazoa > Arthropoda > Insecta > Lepidoptera > Hesperiidae > Mimoniades > Mimoniades nurscia. Next base: position 19,371 of record DWFO01000178.1, read on the forward strand.
TTTCACAGATAAAGGCTAAATTTCTTTCTCTAAATATTGAAATTGATTTGCCACGTGTAGACGCAGGCACGATTAGTTTTCATGGTGTTTTTAAAATGTCCTCGAAAAACCGTAAAGCAACTAAGTATGTTCTGTCGTGAGTTTTACATAAAAAATTTATTGCCTTTTACTTTAATTGCAGATATACATAAAATGTTTCATATTTTTATATATTTTTTTTTAATATTTTTTTTTGTATGTTTATTAACATGAACATTATAGTTTTGTAAGTTTTTCAAATTCAGTTTCTTTAGTCAGTCTAGAAATTATAATACATGGTTAAAAATTATCGTACTCGCTTAGTAAGCGAAAGTAAATACATATGTATAAGTTGTAACATATTATTTTAATTAAAGTATATTTAGTAGGTACTGGATTTTTGCCCAATGTATAGCAATAGGCTCACTGCCTATTACATAGCGGGCCATAAACGTACCTGGTGAAACGTGGAAGTGTACTACACTCCTCGCCCTGCCTCTTTTGGGATTACTGACGTGATGTGACATTTAATAACTCAGAAGAAAAAAGACCGGAAATAATTAATAGATTGTGGTAAAACAACATATAAACGATTCAGGGGAATTACTGCGCTACACCTATTTCTACCGTGAAGCACTAGAACAATTCGTGTTTCGGTTTGAAGGATCTGATTGGGTTCACGTGCCTGTTAGAAGTGACCGTCTCAGACCTCAGGAGCAGCGACGCGTCTATAACCAGCTTTGAACACGAGAGATGCTACCTATTATTAATTGCGCTCGTACCGACATGTATACTATCCGGACTAATACTAGCAACCCCTATTTCGTTAACGCGGTAACCAATTTAATGATACAACAAAGAAATTGAATTAATGACCACAGCCTATTCTTCTCTTTTCACTTAACAGAAACTAAGTATATAAATCGAAATTGTAATAATATAACAATAGATAAACCTTAAAACGCTAGTTTCCTATAAAAGGAGATATTGGATTATCCAAATGCTATTGTTTTCTAATCGCGTAACGAAATATTATGCAATAACTCTGAGGATGTACATTTGAATTCTACAGAAACAATTAACTTTAATTATTCGACACAATACGCGTGACCTTTCTATTCGTTGTAAAACATCTGTTCAAGCAATTGTAGTACTAATATCGCTAATGATACCGGGAATGACGCTATGTAGACCAAAAAAAAGCGTATTTTAATTTTATTAACTTATTTGAATATACATGTAACCATGAATAATATGTATCAATGTTATCGGTTGATTTCATTTAAAAAAATCGTGTTTGAAGACCCACCTAAGTATGAAAACACCGGTAACCTATTAACATTCCTATGGCCTCTTCAAAGAAGTAGGAAAGATCTAGAATTAAAATTATGACGCTTCTGTAGTGCAAACTAGTTAGTGTGTATGATGTTTTTGTTCATCTGTCTATCATTACTTAACATTACGTAACTAGATTACTTATTACATATCCAATATGATATACCTACAATCGCGCCAGAGACTCAAGTTTTGTGCCTATACATATAAGTATAGCCTTACTTAATTCCAATATTGAAATTTTTAATATATTCGGCTACAAATGTGATCTTATTACAAGTGTAAACTATTTGGCAAGGTGAATCAAATAAGGAAATTAGTTCGTACACTCAGACTTTTGTAATCGTCGCTTGAAACCTGATCATGAAATTCGGAATATGTTCATGCGTACCTTCCAGTTCAGCCAGTACAAATTGTCTGTGACATTTAATAATATATGTCGTGTCGTGAAATTAATATCAGCGTCCTATTGTTATTATGAAGGAGAATTACATTGTTGTACCTATTATATGAACCCGGAGTCTGCATATAGATAAAAACTAAGAGGTACATATGTATATAATCCAAAGTTATATCTCTTGAGGCTCCACTCGTGTATCTTTATTTATATACATACCTACATAATTAGGTGTGACCTTAGATTACTGCACTATCAAACCGCTGTTGGCAACTAAAGTTGAAGGTCGAATTGATTCGTGTAGCTGTAGTAATAAAATTATGGGCATATTTTTTTAATGAATCATTTACAAATATTTTTATTGTATCTAAATTATCACAATAGTTTTATACTTGAAAATTTACGAAGCCCAAGTCAAGCAGTGCATAGAGCTGGTGATAACTTGAAAAGGTAATACTTTTTGGTTTATTGCAAGACGTGGAAATCATTCACACAATTTTTCGGTTCTTGGTTGGTCACCGTCGCTTACCATGATGATTTGATACTGTTCGAAGAATTCAGAAGAAAGTTGGTTTCACAAGCTACACGTGAAAAGCTGATACACGACCCAACAATATATATATCCAATAATGTAGTTATGAACATTGTAATATGAGACCTTCTAGAATATGTTATATTAATAAGTAACAAGATAAAATTTGTATAAATAGAGTTTATTTATTTTCGTAATAAAAACAATCATTCTCATATCTCCAGTTCGCATGGAAACGTCATTGGTAATATAACATTCTTTGACACCTATATACAACGGACTTACGTAAGCAATACAATTGAGAGACTTTGTGAACAAAAAAAAACTGATATTATAAAAAAATTCGCAATTACTAGAATTGTAAGCAACAGAGAGAAAGTCAATACTTTCTTAAACTCTACTAATAATATCCATACGCTCCGAAGAAACATAAGGGCAAAAGTTTAACAAGGTATCCAAAGAAAAATTATCTAAACGACGAAGATTTGCGTCACCTAGATGTGGGTGATCGTGATAAGACGTTTTCGGGGCATATTTTATCTCTAGATATGACTGACTTGCTTTATCGGAATTCTGGAACCAAAATAGATTAAATACATATACTCATTGCAAAGGTAAAATAGATATTTATGGTTAATATGGTACAATATGGAATTTAAAATATAATCTTAACAAGCTTACATTCAAGAAATCTTTATTTTGATGGCTAATAAAAGTTAGCAATAGTACTCTGATTGCCGAAGTAAATAGATATAAGAGGGGACGTTCCAAATTAGAGGTACAATTTAATGCATTGTTTGTGTAAAATCCTCTTTTATTCCATGCTTACCATAACTGAGTTGCAAAATCCAATTTAAACGTGGCAGAGTATTTATTTTAAATAGAACGCGAAAGACTACGTCGTAGTCTATATTTTTCTAAATAGTATTAAGGGCGTTACAAGACAATTTTTTTACTTCCGAGAAACCAAAAATCTGGACCATCGAAAATTATAAGGAAATATAAATTGTGAATAAAACTCGCATGTTTTCTTAGAATCAAACAAATCCAGAACGCGTCCGCTATATCCAATTACCTTTAATAATAACTTCGTAACAAATGAGGTGACCCACAAAATATTTGTTATGCATTCTCGGACTTGACTTCGCAAACGGTTTCATTAATTTCATTTCATTTAGAGCATTCAAAACTTACACGAAGGAACAAAGTACTCGCAGTGGATAAATATGACTGAACACATAGAGTCAAAAATCGATCAAATAACATATGGTGAATCGCAAAGAAAACTTGGCTAGAAATTATTACGCAGTAAAGCATTTGTTTTACCACTGCCAAGTAACGAGTGAAATAACAAAATCAAGTCATGGTACCGCGTCGGGGTAGAGTTAGAATGTATCCCCCGACCCCATAGCGGGATACCAGGGGGTCGTAACAAATGACAAAACCCAGTGCAGTCTGATCACGGTATGGCGTGGCCTGCCAAGACACGGCTGCATGCTCTGGCCACCTCGGGGCAGTAGCGTAGGGGGCGAGAGAAGTTGTACTCTCCGATCCCCAACCCGCATACGCAGCGTAGGGATTATAGGCTAAAACTCGTCGAGGGAGGGAGTCCTATATCCAGCAGTGGATTTAGATAGGTTGATGACAATGATGATGATCATGGACATGGCAATACAAGAAAAACCGTCAAAATTTCCAACTTTTGACCAAATAATCAACAGAGCCGGTGTGTTGTGAGACGAAAAATGGTGTTTGATTAAGATTTCGTCATATTTTTCATAGTTCCTCGTTTACCCGTACGAGGTGGGATTGGTCAACAACGTTTGACGTAAGCTGAACGAAAGTGGAAAGCTGGCCCATTTCTTTTGAGGTTTCCTAACGCAGTGACGTCAATGCCGTATCAAGATACCGCTGTTATGTTGGCCTATAACAGCGGTAATGTTACGCAATCAAAATAACATATGATGCGTATTACAAGTGATAAACGAGTGTTTTCAGTCGAGTGAATAATCGATATACTGAGTTCGATGTAATCGAACGCTGTAAAGGGCAAAGACGTTTAAAAGCGTGTGAAGGGTTACTTTCACATGTGAAATTAATACATCCATTAGTAAACCACGCATTACATTTTGATTCATGAGGCATGTTCACAGTGTTCTTAACATGAGGTCGTGAGGTCACACTTTCAATGCATTTGAATCTTAGAGCTCGTAAACAACAAAATGTATAAAATTTCCTTATATGTGTGTTTCGGTGTAACGGTACTTTGGTATGTGTTTGTAAGTCGTCATTGTAAACGAATATCTAGAGCTTTCGGTATGGGAACGGTCTGTTCCAAATATAAATTGTTACGTGATTTTCACCTGTATCCACTACTAATAAGGTCGGTCCATTTGTCGCATACATTACGCTCCCAGACATGCTATATACTTGAATGACTGGGGTAGAAACGTATAGTAATGTCTGGGTTATTATTATACCGCTTTGCAAATATGCATTTGGCATGGGTTCAATCATATACCTACCTACCTGAATATTGAATTGGAAAAGTAAACATCACTTTGTCTCAGATACGAGTATGTGCTAACGTTACGAATTACTATATTTGCTTAAATCGTTTGTGTAGCAAATTATTTTAAAGTATGCATATGAAATGAAATTAAAAAAGTCACATCTATACTAATATTATAAAGAGGAAAACTTTGTTTGTTTGTTTGGTTGTAATGAATAGGCTCAAAAACTACTG
>DWFO01000179.1:0-24313 GCA_018246595.1 Mimoniades nurscia nurscia
CTTAACAAGAAGTAACATCACGCCTGTAATCCCCGAAGAGGGAGGCAGAGGAATGCAGAACACTCCCACTGTTCACCGGTTACGTTTACGTCCCACTGTGGAATAGGTGGTGAGCCTATTGCCATATACCGAGCATATATCCAGACCTCGAGCCACTACGAGAAAATCTAAATTAGAACATTTTGTAGTGCCCGACTCAGAAATCGAACCCAGGACCTCCTATTCGGCAGTCGCACTTGCAACAAACACGACCAAGGCGGCAGTTTATACAGCAAATTAGCTATTTATTATTATTACTATTATTTTTACTATCCGCAACGTTCACCCGTTACATCGGCTTCATCATCATAATGTATTAATATATGTGTTATTTTAAATTCCGATGCGATATTTTGTAATCAAATACGAATCAAAATTCCGAATAGCCAGCACCTGGGCGGATATAAGGGGATTTGACACACGAACAGTTTTAATAAACTGCAATCATACCTACCACCTCTCAGAATAGTGGACAAGTAACTTTATAATATTAAACAATAACCAATTGTCAAGAGGCCCACCTGGTATTCCAAAGAACGTGTAGTTGGTAGAACTTGGAAATATTACACTCATCTGTCTACCCCTTCGGGGAAACAGGCGTAATTTTACACATTAAACCAACAACAGCTAATGATACAGCTCATAACAAAGCAGTACGCTGTTCGCGTTGATGATTATTATCAAACCGCAAGTAAGGAAGTGTCCTACCCATAAAGTCGAGGTCCCTTGTAATCATTTACGTTGGAGGGTTTTAGAGTTGTTCACTAGAACAAAAAACGATAGTTAAGCGCAGTCTCCGCTGTAAACATCGAACGAACCGAAGGAGACGAGGCCAGCTTTTTGCACCAGGACCACATCTATCATCCCTCATCTGTAATGATCTTTTTATGTACGATAATTATTCTAGAAATTTCCTATACATTTAGCGCGAACTGGTTACAAGTGAATTACTTGTATGTTTTGTCGTCAACATTAAGCTTACATTTTCTTGCACTGGATGATAATCAATTTATTGTGGATAATTGATAGAAACATTAAGCTTGCGTATTACAATGATTGGTTAGCAACAGAACTCATTAAATGGAATGCTCCGTTTTAATAGCGTGCCGGTATTAGTGTGGCTTCATCAGCGAACACTGGTGCTGTTGATTTGTTTATCGCGTTAAGTACTAAAGTCGGTAATGAAGTAAGATGTATATACAAATTAATTAAAACACGTTTGCGGCTATAGAACTAGAAATGCCAGGAGGTAACTGGCTGCGACAAGATGTGGTGTCCTCGGACGGTACGCGATAAAATTATGTGTATGCGGTACAGTTCGATAAAAGCAATCTATTAAATCATACTGAGTACGCGCGTATTTAAAATAGATTTTGTAATATAAAATTGAGCGGTCCGTCCCAATGTATTCATAGTGTTCAAATGAAAAGTAGATGGTATAAAATCGTTTTTTTTATAATGTTTAACAAGTGCAAAAAAATACACGCTTATCAAAATATGTTGAATAACATAATATCACGTCTGTGTTTGTTCGAACGGGTAGGCAGACGAGTGTCGTACTCCGATTTTTAATTACTTTCTATGTTTTATATCTCATGGCTGAGGGGGCGAGCCTATTGACCTACATCGAAAACATATCCATATTTCATGCTACTACTGGGAAATTCAATAAAAATCCAAAATAACCCAGGACTTCTTGTCAATAACCGCGCTTGCAATCACTAGACTAACGAGAGGTATAGAGACGTTTTAATTATAATTTTAAAGAAATGAAAACTACATAAATATATACCTTCTAAAAATACATACGTTGAATTATAAAAATGATAGCAACAAAAAATCGTTAGTATTTTTTGGACGTTGCAAAAGTGCTTATTACGGCGGCGCGGTGTGCAATTCCGTCCACAAAAACTCATTGTTCCGAAACTCACACGCCACCTCAGCGGTTCCGAGCTGTCTAAGAAAATTACAATGTAATTTTTCATACCAATGATCAAGTTGAACAACCTTAAATGAAACGGCGTCCTCCGTTTCCATATTGCGCTTGTGGATTACCACCATCTCTTTCTTTTTCACTCAGCACGAGAGAGACAGACGGTTTGTTTGTAAACTCACCATTGTGACGTTGAATTTGGCGATCGCTCGGTTATTGGCACCGCCGAGCACTGATATAATAATATCATTTCAACTGTGTACACCCCAAACAAATACACGCACGTGTGCGAGGCTGTTTGTATAGGTGTGCAATGTTAATGATAAGGTAATTTCATAAATATCAATATCCATTCACGATAGGTTATCAGTTGCCCCGTACGCCGCCGTACATTAAGCAAATGTATTCACATTGCAATATGCAATCTGCATGAACATTGTAAGTAAACAAGTACTTATTCAACGTTTGAATTTGACTTATTGAGTTCAGTTACCTCGAGCGCCTACGTTTTGTGGATAAACTAGCAGCTATTAAATTTCCGGTCTCGTGTGTGTGTATGTGTACAATTTGATTTTTTTTCGTCTCGTTGTGGATCTAAAAATATTACGTATGCATTATATTTTCATACTAATTACTCACCATTTACGAGTGTATGAAGCGTCCGATAATCTTCACATTATCTACTTACAGGATACCTCAGTTCGTCATTGCACATTTTACATAGATTTTAGTGTTACTTTTTCTTAGTAGGGAAAATTATTATTTTATTTCTTATTTATTTTGTACACTGTAATCTTAAAATTTATCAGAATCCATTATAGTTTTATAATATTAAATTAACAGAAATTCTTGCCTTTAAGGCGTCAATATGTCTAGCCGATCGTTTAGTGGATGTATGTAGAAGGGGGTCAGAGAATGAAATGGAATCGGTTAATAAAATAAAGGTAAAATGACGAATGTAGTACCCGTAACTGGTGACGTAACTTAGGAAACGTAGAAGTGTACTAAACTGCTCTGTCTACCTCTTCTGGGATTAAATGCGTCATGTTACGTTTACGTCACACTATGGAGTATACATGGTGAGTCTATTGCCATACACACAAAGACCCAAACACAACAACACACATAATTCATAAATTACGTAAGATTTCCTCATTATTTCAATAAAAACTAACGATTATTTGTCATCGCATTGCGCACGCGCCACCTGTCTTAGAACACATTAAGACCTCGCGAAAGGCTTTGTCATAGTACCGTTAATTGAACTACTGGCGGCTAAAGGCACGCACTGATGTTTTGACACTCACTCTTTGTACACACAATTGATGTGTCGCCACGGCCACTCCATTCTCAACCTTACGACCTTAATCTTAACTGCCATGATTCATTGTAGGATCAAACAACTACGCCAACAATAGTGAATGATCGCTATTGTAGTTGGTGTAAACCAGAAATTTAATTTACGGTTTTATAAAGACCTTCAAGTGAAGGTTACATTGATGTTTACTTTGAATACTTAATCCGCAGAGTATTAGAGAAAAATACATATATCAAAATATAAAACATATGAAAATTACGCAAATACATATAATTGTAGTAATAAGTTTACATTAACTTTAATAAGACGCTACAAAAACTTCATTAGACACGTTTCAATGAAATATTGTAATAAAAAGGACTTTACGTACTTTAATAAAGTAATCTACAATTATCAAGGAACCATGATTTCGACTGGTAACAGGAAATATTTCCTGTTACCAGTCGAAATCATGGTTCCTATGTCCTACATTTGCAGTGTATATAATTTTATAAGACCCTTAACCATGATTAAGGTAAGTAACAAGCGTTCATTGACCAGGTACTCCATGTATCGGCGCGACCAGTTCAAACGTAAATACTGGTCTATTTTGTTCGTAATCAGTCGATAGGCTTGCCTAATTAAGGCGGAGGCTTTAAACACAGTTCGTCTGTAATAACATGCCTGACAGCGGTTGATATGCTTTATTTATAGTGGACTGTACGGATGACAAAAAAATGTTTTTCAATGTATTTAAAAAATAATGCTACAAAATAATAACTAGCTAAATCGTTGATATTCAGAGTTTAACAGTGACGGTATTTGAAAACTGATTTATGTAATAAGAAATTTATATTTTAGATTGGGGTTTGTTTTAATTTTGGTTGTTCGATTTTTAAATATTTTGAAGGTCATCGACCTGCAGTACAGACAGGGTGCTCTCGCGGAAGTATAACCGTTGCGGCTGTTCTACGGCCCAACATCTGGTGTTTATGAACTGGTTTGAAGGGTGTGTGGTAGGCAGACCTACTACGATATGAGTAAGGCCAATACAGTTTTCAGAGAGTAAATAAGTGCTGATTTCACATAGGGCTTTTCGTATTGATGAAATGCACTGCGCATACGAATATTATCAACCGTATTTCATCAACATCAATGTATACTCGCAGAATGAGAATGACGAATGCCATAATGTAAATATAGTCAATACAATATTCAAAATTGTTATTGTGTGTTTCCAAGACTTTCCAGGCATCAACAATATTAACAAACTAATTTTCTCCATCATTAACCCACTAAGTTACCGCGCCAAATGAATACCTAGTTCTTATGAACCAATTTTGAATAAATGAGATTTGAATTTGAATTTGAATATATTCAACAAATTTTTATTATTATTAAATTAACTCAATATGTAATCGTTACGTAAATTTAGCTATTAACCAATTTAATTAACCGATGACCGAATAAATACTTGGTTAATACATAGATATACAAGTTGCGGTTTTTCAAACTCTATTTTAAATATATAATAAATCAATTTATATTTATCCTGTATCCGTTCTTCCTAACAGTATGAAAATAACACGTACACATGTATGTACACATATTATTAAGTTCTATTTAGATATTATACGTATCGCTAAGCAAAAAATCTCGCTCAAGCAACCTTTGGGTAAGAGATATTAAAAATCCAATATAGACTATGAACACAAAACGTACCTACACGAAGTAAAATATATTTACTATGAACGGTATCAGATTGTATAAGAGTAGATTACCTGTTATTATTATCCAAACAATGGTAAAATATATGTACGTAGAAGATACAGGTTTATATACATACTAGTATTTTCAGAGCTACAAAATATCAATTTTACTATACGCATTTTGTCAACGTTTCTTGATACTGAACGACTGATTTATCACTTCCATTTCTCCAAGTATGATAATTGACGGTGGATTATTTAGAAATGTCTATTTATTACTTGCGTTTCTGCAGGTTTTGATGAGTAATAAACAACTATTTAAAAACATGCATTTATTATTATTAATATCTGTCAGATCTCTTACGTGGTAGCTAGATCACCGAGTGCTAACTCATTTTGTTTCTGCAAGTTATGGTAACAGAGGGACGTTTTTTTTTGTAAATATCAATTAATGGCTCAACTGAGTGAGTTCGGTAGCAACATTGTTAAGGATTTGTGCGTGGTTCGTCCACTTTCGATGTTGACTGTACGTTCAATAACACGGACGGCGTCGGTTCGTCGACCCCGATGCGCCGGCGCCGAGGAGACAGGCCGGTGACTCTTGCGAATCTAACATTTGTTGAATTTTTTTTTCCACTTAATTCCTTTTATTGTTGGTGTCTGACCGAGGCACTGAATCAAGGGGAGAGTTAAGACAATTGATGAAGACATGTCAAGGTTGGTAAAATTTGGTGATCTGCCAAAACGTTGGTGGCTTAGTGGTTTTAATGTTTGTTTCACAAAATAAATGTATTGATAATAGTCAATGTTGAGTCATTGTCATAAGCTTTTAACTAACGGCAAGCAGTGTTGAATTCCCCAGCAAAATATTGCCCTGAATTAATTAATATAATACGTTGTTTTACCATTAAATATTATTTCCAGCTATTCAATTATACGTTAATTTTCATCACATTCATTTCTAGATATCATGGAATTTCACTTAGAGAACAATTAACTAAGATATTATTAAGCCTAATTTTACTTTTTCGGTTTGTAACACAGCATCCTGGTGTCATAGACCAGCGCGACCACTTACCGTTGTAGGATAACCCTATAGGGCCTCAAAATAACGGCCCCATAGTTTATGAGTATATGTTCTCGTTTGATGTACTTACTTGGGTGTCTTGGTCTCGTTTTTTGTGAGCGGTAGAACGAGTTAGGCACGTCGGTAAGATTCTCCAGTGGGCTTAGATGGGAAAATGTACTGGCTGACGTTTTCAGAAAATTGATTTTTCATGAAAGAGTCCCGTTTCGAATATAAAATCGATTGATTATAAGAGAAAAATATGAAACAAAATGTTTCTTGCGCGGTATTCTAATAAAATGGTTATCGTCGTAGTGTGAATATAAAAAAAAACTTAAAGTAACGTAAAGTTTAATGGCAACAGATAAACAATGCACGCGTAAGTGCCGGGTACGTCGTCCCTGACTCCACGTCGTACTTGACCTTATTCGGTCTCCGAATCCATGCTGTTAATCAACATAATCAATATTCATATCTCTCGGCTCATAAGAGTCCGTTCACACACAATTAGCTTCATTATACAACAACCCCTCACAAATATAAGAAGCACAATATCAAATTCATATTTCATATATATCTAATCTTTGAACTGAATTGAATGAAATATTAAATTCTCTCCAACAATACACTATTTTTATTGTAGCGGTTTGAATGCTACGTTAAAGGGGTTATCCTCTTTTTTGTATTTTTTGTATTTTTAACGTGTTGAGTTTCAAAAAAGTATTTCATTATGTCACGCCGGAGTTACTCATGGTTCGTTATCAATCAAGAGTCCGTATCATCGCGGCTGGACATATCAAAAGGTTTGTTAGTTTAGCTTGTTCATTGGTACTTTCTATTTATAAAGTTATCTGTAACTCGGCTCGCGACGTTCTACGCTGTATTTATACCATAACGTCGCGTTTGTATTTCCCCGAAGGAAGGAGTGTAGTACTCCCGCTTATTACCAGATTTGTTGTAGGTCCGGTGTAATAGGGGGTGGGCCTTGCCATACCTCGAGAACGCGATTTACTACTGGCCATTGCAAGTCAGAAAACTTAATAATAGAAAGTATTCAAGTAAAATATATTTTGATACAATAACACGGAGTTGTTTGTTCAGCGGCTAGTTAATTATCGCATTTGTGTATGTAAGGAACCAGGTTGTGCAAACACCATGTGAAAAACATAATCGCGATACACCGTATGGGAGCGGGTCTTCATTGTAATTCGCTCGGAAATTTTCTCCGTAAACAACACATGTGGAGCAAGTTTTTTTTTTAATCTGTTCATCCCGATCCAATAATGATTTATATAGCACGTATGTATATTCTATGTTTAATTGTATACGTTGCTTCCTACATATGTTTGATATGTAATTAATTTGTTTACCCTTTTTGACAAAATACCTAGCCTTATTAAAATGTAAGGAAAAACAATAGAGAATCGCTTTTAATAATATACATACACGTATGTGTGAAACTGAAATGATCATTGGCTATTTATTCAGATGTACTCGACTCAATAATGCGCGCGTATTAACATATCTATTGCATTAACATAATTCCATTCATTTGAATGTATCCATCACTTTGTCCACAGAATATCTTGAAATGGACATTTGTGACACATGAATTGTCGCGAAGAATGAAGTGTTAGATTGATAGAGGACAACGGAGTTGAAGAGTTAAAGTTCACACGTGTCTTTGCTGGCGCGTCCACGGTAAAGGGATAAAAGTACATCACAACACTAAAGTGACCATCAAAATAAAATTGTAGAATTCTCAATTTCGCAATATTAACGTATATATTATCCCTAAGTTTTACTGTTCTACTTATATTTACCTACAGTTGTCAAAAAATCTATTTTGACTTTCTACAACGTTTCGTTAGTTTTGAAAGCCTATCCCCCCTCCGGCTCCCTCCTACACATAAAAGCAAATACTTATTCAAGTCACGTACGGCTTGCTAGGTTCTTGTACAAATACGTTTATACAAACACTGTAGCCTTAAGGGCTTGTAGATATATTGAGCATTTGTTTGGATACCCTACACAAAATTAGTTTAAAACCCTCCAACATCTAGTGTCTTTTTTTTAGTTAAGAAAAAGTACAATCAAAAATATCGAATTTCGGACGGTCCTCATTTTTTAAATGTCATACGATTCCTTATAACACCTTCGAATAATCGTATGGCGTCAGGTCTTAAGGCGTAATAGATTCGTAAAATAACAATGGAAAATAAGCATTAAAATGTACGAATTGAGAGGCTAATCCAACCGCGTCTCGAGTGGCCGTTATCCTCGACTCAATCGAAATGGATATGAGAATAAATAATGTGTTGATGTCGCTTGATTTATAAATATGCCCCGAACATTTGTATTGACCGAATAATGAAGCAATACATCAAGTATTTTCACGCCCTTCTCGCGGGTGACAACGCTTCAAAGGCGCGATTTACATAATGATGGAAATACGAGACGCTTTCTAAGATACATGTTTTATTAATGAACCGAAATTAATTACACATATGTATACAGTCCCGCGGTGTCACACGAGTGTGTGTATTGTTGGAACAAACAAAAAAAGAACATGGAACATAATATTTAAAAAAAATGTTAAGACCCCATTCACAGTACAAATGTGAAAAACCTTGAAGGTCCGAGTGAAGTAGATCAAGAATTACAGATTCTATACGTATCCCACGCGCGTTAAGTGTCAACTTTACGCAACTATTTGCGTAGACCTAGATTTGCGGTTTTGTATTTCACCAGATTCATTTGCATAAAACTCATATGAAATTACATCTAGTTACCAGCGGTCCGTAAATGTGGTATACTTAATAAATAATAACGTAACATCACGCCTGTAATCCCCGAAGAGGTAGTCAGAGGAATGTAGAACACTCCTACATTTCACTAGTTACGTTTACGTCCCAGTATGGAATAGGTGGTGATGGTGGTGGTGGTGGTGAGCCTATTGACAAATATCGGGCACACATCCAGACTCTGAGCCACTACTAGAAAATCTTATTTAGAAAAACTTAGTAGTGCCCGACCCGGATATTAAACCCAGGACCGCTTCGGCAGTCCCGTTTGGCAGTCGCACTTGCAACCAACACGACCAACGAGGCAGTCGAATAAATAATATTATTAATAAAGCGAATAAAATCAGCTCCAGTCATGGGAATGGTTTGGATTCGTCACTAGACACTCAAAAAAAACCGAGCGATTATCACACATCCAGAGTAGGTAGTCCTTGCGACATGTCATTACGAGGTCCCTTTTCCCACGATGAGTCGTTAGCGCGACTTCCGACTTGTAAAACTCACAACTGACCGAAGACGCCGTCACACGTGGGTGTATTTGTCGTCAGTAAATAAATTTCGTGGCCGGTTTATGGCAATAGGTTTACAGCCTATTCTATAGGCGTACAACATAACTCGTCTATACTACACCCTGCCTACCCCGTCTGGGAAATATCAACGTGATGTTACGTACGTTAGTAAATAAACTTCCAATAGTTTGCAACGAACGAAACCACATCGTAAAAAATATTTAATCCGTTACGAATTTTAGAAAGTACGCAACTCCGTCATGCGAATTATGTTTTATTTCGTTCGCAATTTAACGGACAGTGGCAATGATCGTTCGGCAACCCACCGTTACTTTGGTACGCTAAGAACTTTAGTTACTCCGGTTGTTGTTTATGGTCGGACAACACACTGAATATTACGGTTCTTATATGCGTTTGCAACACGAAACACAACTCCTTTTTGGGTATGACTTCATTGTTAGTAATTGTCTAGATTTTTCATTTGTAATGTAACATACGATGTAGTAATCGAATATAGTATATAGACTGGAGCTTAACGTGAAATGGTCATTGCTCTTAGATATACATATGTAATTCATTGCTATGAGAACTGTTTCGTAACCCAAAGATTACGTAACTATGAATTTTATTTTTATTGAGAATACATAGACCCTACATAGATTTCAATTATTATTATCTGTATGTGACTTTCCAATGGCGATATAAATAATTTAAAAGTTTATAAATAAATTCCATTGTCTCGGCCGATATTTCTTTTTAAGCTAACACGTGATCCTCCAACAATGAACTTTTTAAGAGCAGTGCATTTATTCACTTTGGACAGCTGTCGAGCGGACGCAAAGAAAAAAATATATAAAATCCGACGCGTTCCAAATTGATATTGACGCGTTCCATTTAAAACAATAATGAAGCGCATTGTAAATTGAAAATAATGAAATTTGATTGATGCCTCCGACGAAAACATATTCGGTGTGAAATTTGAGTAAATGTTTAATTTTTTTTTCAGTTTCGTTTCATTTTACGTTACGTCACAATATAGTTAGTTGTTTTACTCAATTGAGAGTATTATTATTTTGTAAATTCGTTCAGTTTAACATAATGTCATAATAAATTTAGTTAATTAATTTCAATCGATTGAAAGTGTTCGTAATTTATAATGTTTTCACAAAAAATACATTGAGATATGAAAGAGGTAGTTCGAAAAACGTGGTACAAAACAGTCACGGTAATAGTCTTAGAGTAGTAGTAGTTGGACGAAAGTCTTTGTCTAATGGACAAAAACGACACTATTGTCGTCGAGTTGGACATCTGTATTGTTAAAATCCATATCTATTAAAGTCTAAGCGATGTTTACTCACGTTTCGCAAGTCCGTTTGCATCATAGCATCGTGGCCTTGTTAATAAAAAAATTACACCAACTAGTACGTTCGGATAGGTCAAATTCACACGGACTTGTAAATATTTATAGATCCGGTGCGAAATGCTAAGTGGTGCGAGAAAAAAAAAAGAAAAAAATCACCCCCGTTGTTTCAACAGGATCACGGACACGGGAGTCAACCGTCGGAACCATAGCGTGGGGTTTATAGCGGGTGGGTATTATTATTATTTAATACCTTTCCGAATCGTTATGGAAGTCGTAGTTATAAGATTTATTACCCTTGTAAAATTAATTTGAGAGACTAGCTTTTTAACAAATTAAAATCGAAGAACCGGTATTTACGAAATTGAAAAATAATATAAAATTGTTCTAATATTGGTCGTTCATACAACATAAATAGATATCACAATACAGAATAATGGAAGTAGTTATAAACAAACACTGTAAACGAATGTTTATAATACAATCTGTATTAGCCTAAATTAGGCTAGGACGCACACAACCGCAATGGTCACCTAGTTTTTGGACATGAAAGTAACTAACCATTATGAATTCCCTTCCATACCTGTGAACGCCTTTAGACTTGTAAAAGTTCGAGACATGTGTTACAACGTGCAGTGTGTGCATTTCCCATATCGATTTTCCAATAGCATGGGCCAGTCAATTAACGAATTTTATCATTAACAAGACCGGTAAACTCTATGAACCGAAACTGAGCTCCCTATGGGATCTCTGCCATACACACGTGCACTGACCATTCATGGGAAAACGTTTAATAAGGGCGCTATGGCGCTGATACCGTCAATTATCTACCCCGAATTGTGAACAGCCATCGATTTGCCTTGTTATTGAAAAATTATAGATATCAGTAAACGCCGTTTGTACAGTAAAACCGTCATGGGAACGAGATAAACGACTAAATGATATACGGGAAGCCCCTAATTCTATATTGTTTATGACAGGTTATTAATTTAGTTCATTGTAATGTATGTCTGTATTTAGCTGTAATGCATACAACAAAGATCGATACAGGAGAATACTTTATGTAAGTTTATGTCACGAAATCAAGCTAATGTTACTTCCCAATGATTCTCGAATATGCATACATTGAGTATGATTCTGTCCACATTACATAAAAACAATAGTATCAACTTAATTTATTTACAATGGATTTTCGTAATGTAACACTAGCTGCCTCTATTGTTACTCAATTGGCTACCTTTACTCATGTAGGTATAAATTGAGCGCAACTACTTACAAGGTTCGCAGTCTGCTACATCGCTAACAATTAGGATTGATTTCTTTATGTGTCTACTGTAACACAATTTTGAAAATTTGTTACAGACAGTCACGGTTATATTGTTTATTTATATTTTTTTATTATACCATTTCGTGTTTTAAAACGCAGAATTAACTCTAGTAGCTTTCTCTGCCACTCAACATTTGGGAGCAGAGAAATTTTAAAAGCGACTTGCGACTAACGGTTATGGCTCCGTTGCTTAAAAGTACATAGAACTGTATATAATAATAATATGTAACGGTTAAGTATTATGTTATCTTTACATCAACTTTTTTGTCAATGTACAATCTTTTAGAACAGTTTTTACTCCGTCTCGTATCGAACGAAAGTTATCCTCGCGAGTGCTTTTAAGTTGCAATGTTTCCGTTGAAAGCAAGAGTTCTACTTTCACTGTGCTTCCAAACAGGAATGGATCTCGAGATTTTACGCTCGACGGGAGCGAGCTTTCCCATAGAAAAACCAAGGACCCACTGTCCGTAACAGAAGTTACTTATCAGCTGTTTTTATGGCATGCCGACACTATAATTACAAGTCTTGAAAGGGTGCAACTCGAATTTCACGAGCGGCAATTATTAAGGTGTGCGCAGCCCAAGATTTACAAGCTTAGGGTCACTGATAATTTTATGGAATTTGAATTTGATAAAATCTTGTGAGTATTCAATTCTTGTATTTATGATATTTTACTGCAGACTGCAGTCGTAAAAATTACTATTTTTTTTTTGCAAAATTATGATTAAAGGTAGAAGTTACCCACTTGCAAGATATTGCAAAATTACTCAATTTGAAACTACACAAAAGAATCTCAACTTAAAACTCAAAAAAAAAACTTACTAAATATAACGTTATGGATTATTAATTAAATATTTAGTTAACTGAGAAATTAATGTGTAATATTAATGTAGCTTAAAATAAAGTAGACGTTCATTCTACGAGCGCAGTGAAACTGCGTGCGCGTGGGAGAAACTTTCGTCAAGTGTTAATATGAAAGTGCGCCGGCCGATCCACGCATGCTCGACTCAAGTCGCGTCACTTTTAGAAGTATCCCCGCGTTTTCGTACAGTTAAATTCGACTAACTCCATACAATGTTGTACTCGATTGCCGTATTCCGTTAGTTACGAGCACGTCTGGTTGCGTGTGTGTAAACAATTTTGTTGAAGTAGGTATTTATAAAATGAACATACTGTTCTGACACTAATTCCTCCTGAGGTTAACATACTCTAAATGTACGAAATCAGAATTAAGGCCTTGTGGAGAATAAATCGTTATATCGTTTTACGTATTAATGTCGCCACAATGACTGCGTGGTATGATAGAAAGATATAGAATGTTCGTTCAATGTCTTGACGAACAGCAATCGAAACCAGAACGTTGGATAAGTCAGTTTAAAGACAGTCCAATACTTCGGCAACAAACGACGGCTGGTAAGAGAGGGTTTAAATAATCTTGATACTTTTAATAACTCGAAGAAATAATCGATTCATGTCCAAGCACAAATCATTCACCTAACCATATATTTTACTGTATTGCGTTTGTGTGCAAGCAAAACACTGTGAAAGCGAACTTTTTATCCTGTACGTTGGAGTTCGTTGGGCGCACTGAACCATATCGTACCTTCCTTAGGGTTGGTTCACACGTGAGGTGCCTACGTGAGAAGTAACTTAATGGAAACATCGTACAATTACATTTCTGCATTAGCAAGTGCATGGCTACCTGTCGTAATGACCAAAACCAATTACAAGACGAACTAATGGACATTAGACATTAGATAAACATTCGTTGTTTTGTAACGAGGTACATTTAAATGGACAAGATGTTAATAGTGTCTTGCACAGTACACGAATTCTTAGCAAACAAGATTTTAAAAGGATTCTATGTAATAGATAGTTATAAATACATCTGCATAAATACAATATCGTAATTTTCAACATTACGCAAGAATTATGAAGCTTTTAAAAATTATCATATTTGATTAATTGGTATCCAAACAGAAATATTATGTTACCTATTGAGAAATGTTCATATTTTTTGCCGCACGACTCTTTATAAATGTCTGGGTAACAGAGTGAATGACTGAATGTTAAAACACTGTGCATAATAATTTTATATGTATTTATAATGCATATTTTGTTTCTTATCGAGTGTAAGTTTCTTTTTTACACATGCTACGAAACAAAAAAAAACTTGTATTAGTGCTATCGCTAATATATTTAGTAACAACAAGGTGTAAGACTAATTCCGTGTAAATTTTTTGCTATAAGATTTAAATAGTAATAAGATCTTAGCGATAGTAATGGCATTAATATTTATACTAATGAAAATAAGGTTATGTAAATAATGAATATAATAACGGAATAATAATAATATCATTGCATTGCAGTTCCCAAAGCGGAGGCGGGAGCTAAGCGTATGCACCATTTATGAGGCCACATAACTACATATTTTTCCTCTTCTATTTTTATGTCTGTAATCATTAATGTTACTTTTGATCTGTAATGTAACATTTAAATCAAATACGATCGTAATGTGTTCTCAGTGCATTAGTTTGTTCCAATTAAGTACCTACTCAATTGAAAACGGAAGTGACCCATTTTTTTAATTGTCAAATTTAATTTTGGAACATATTATTATTACTACGATAGAAGAAAATCGCGTGCTGTCTCTCATTGAACCCGATCCGCATTGTAACAGATGATGGCATCCCCCGGTCATTTAGAGGGTGCTATAAATATTGTACCGCATGCGGGGGTAGAGCAGATGCGGTAAAACCGTTACTATTCCCCTATCTGACTGAATTTCAAATTTGGATATCGAACACGTGTGATGACAGCCTTTTTTCGAGCGTTCGCGTTTCGCAATTTTGAGTGCGCAATACGATAAGCTTTTATACATATATGTTGTACAAGCTGAGTAATTTTAATTAGTTCACTTGGATATTTGTGTAGTCCATATGTTTGTGAGTTGGATAATTAAGGCAAATACTTAGACGGTGTACCTCACTACTACAGCTGGTGAATTAATATTTATGCGGTTTTTCGACGTTTTTACTTTCAATTCCTTTATCATATTACGCTTTTCTCAAAAATAATTTAAATATGAATTAGGTACATCTAAAGCAACTATAGTAAATCAAAAAATATTCAATAAAAAAATAGACGCAAAATACGGTTAAATTCACTGAGGCGGGGAAATTGTAATAATAATATCAAGTAAAATATGGGTAGAAGTGGTATACTCGGGCAGGAAACGTGTGGGGAGACTGACAGTTAAAAAATCAATATGACCGTTGAAGTCAGTGTCCGCGAGGGTGCGGCGACAAAGGGTGCGCGCACGCGTCGATATTGTACGTAAATGAATCACGGGACAATGGCGCGGGTTGCGGCCCACTGTACTTTCTCCGATTAAGTTTATTGCGGGGATCTGCAAATTATTATTCTTATTTTAGATATATAAATTTGGGCTATCAATAATATTTTAGCCGGTTTTCGTACCACTGGCAGGCATTTTTTTTAAAATCATGAATATAATTAATATTTATGACTGTAAAGTTATGGTCCGCGAGTGTACTATTGTGTTTCGCAAATCGTATCTCATATAAATACTCTTAGAAGTTTCCAAATAAGCTGTTTATTGGTACAATGCGAAAGAAATTTCAAACACGAATTGTCCTTACGTATACATGCAATATTTAATGATAGAATACGATTAATATTTCAAGAGGTCTATAAACGAAATATAATTATTTTTTCAATCCGTAATACAATGTTTAACCAAATATCAATGATATAAGCTTGTACACATCACAAAATTCGATTGGGTAATTTATAAATTTTATATTCTGACAATGATAACTTAAGTTTCGCGAACGTTGGTTGAACGAAGTTTTACTAATAAAATTAACTTTCGATAAGCACAAACACAAATACGTAATAAAACGACTCCTTTCCACAGAACTGTGTTAACGGATTTCCGTCGTGATTTCTATTTAATCTTTGTTTTTGCTATTCGTCGTAATTACTATTGACAACAGCCATTTAAATGCAATTGAAATGACACACATTTACGTGATGTATTAAATTTCCGAATATTGTATGTTTTAATTATTATTTTACTATCACGCCAGGTCCCTTGTGGGGTAGGCAGTGAGTACCGAATGCCTTATACCTATTTCTATCTTTACAAACCTCATGTGCTGCCTAACCTAATATTCTTGACATTCTTTGTACGGGGGCATACAAAAAATATTTTTTAAATGTATTTTAATTCTAGTTTAAATACATTTTTTTTAAATGCAGCTTTAATATGAACAATTCAACGGAAATCTATATATGTAACTTGACCGCTTCACAAATTCAATTGTAACAAAATCTAATGCATAGAAAAGGCATTGCACCTAGGATGGAACCCCGCTGCTGGGTCCACTTATATTTTCTAAGAGCACAAACATTTGAAAGTTCAACGACACTAGTAAAGGTGTAATTACGGTCGGAATCGAACCCGGGAGGGACGCAAGGAATTGGGTGACCCGGTTGTTTCTTAGACCCCCTACTCCGTTCGTACGGTTGGTCAGTTTCAAACAATGAGACTTATGACCCTTAAGTGTTTTGAGAACTCTTAAGCACGCTCAAAATTTACATCCGCAGTAATAACAGCGTTCGGTACGAATCTAATATTTAAGCCAGCTGTCTATTTCATTTCAATCTGGCCAACGTAATAATTTTAAAGTGAAAAATCGCTATCGAATTTGTATGACGCATGTACTTATGTGTTCTACGAAATTATGTAGAAGTATTATAGTATGAGGAAAAGTGAATGAACAAGCGATATGTAATCGATAATTTCTACAAATACGTAAATAACAACGGTGCAAATTAATTAACACTGTTACTATAATCATACAACTCGCATGTTTGTAGTAAAACTACATAGGTACATAATAATCGCCACGTTTCAGATTACGGTTTTACAATGATTCATTTATTTTTCCTATATATTACAACATATATTAGTAAACCATTTCTATAATTATTTGAATAATTCCGTAAATAAAATCGATTGCATTTAACTTCTAATTGTTACTAGTTTTCTTACATTACTTATAGGGAGTTAAAACGGGATACATATTTGAAAAATAAAGGCGTATTATACTATATTTTTTGTATTAAATATTTTTTCCCATAAAAATCTAAAAAAAAATTCTCTAAACTGAACTAAAAAATCTGTTCAAATTAGAAAGCTATGAAAGAGCATGTGACATAAACATGAAAGAGCGCCGCCATTTTGTGCAAGCGGAGGAGCGGTCGACATTTAGCGTGCGCTTGCGCAGCGGACGCACTGCAACAGCTCTCCAACAATACAGACCAGACATTATACAACATGTGTAAAGTGACGCATAACATGTAAGCGCATAACATAAATGTGTAAGTAACAATATTAACGCGTAGAAAGAATAATAATGGGAACAATTAAATACATTTTCAACAGTATAATACGCATATACATATTGTGTTTGTTGTTCTATATAATAATACGTAATTATAAAAAAAAATCTACTTTCATATTAAAGTTAGATTCAATGTTAATCGGTGGATCGGTGGATCATCAGACGAATAAAACAACGAATAATGATTTACTGAAATTCATTTCAAAAGACCTTTTTACAACATGACAACGAGTTCTTTGTTTATGAACACTTTATAAATTAGAGCTAGTACATGTACGAAAAAGAAGTGTGATCTTTATTGCCCTAATTAAATACTCAAGTCAGTGTAATATTCGTATTCATAGCGAACGGACGTACCAAAACAGCGCGTGATATACGTAGTATTTTCATGATAAACAGTTACGTCAACGCTTGTACATACAATAGGTCAGGTATCAAATTATAATAATGACAAAAGAAAGTCCGACCAACATAGAATTGAATAATGAATGTCGATGAAGCCACGTTAGGTCTTAAGGTACAGAAGGATTTTGCCTTCGGTGCTCTCTAGCTAACCCATACAGGACTTGGCGCACGATATGATAATAATTAATACGTTGTACAATGTACCATATCGTAAATACTACGCAGTTGTTTGCGTAGTATATTATTATTATCAACAGTTTTACGGCATTTGCCACCACACATGTGCAATCTAAAATGGGACAAGTGTGGGAGGCCAGTCAGCACAACGTAGGCACAGCTCGCGTGGAGTAATGTGTCAAAACAAACAGTGTATCTGGGTCATGTCATTAATGCTAACATCTTAGAGCGACACTCCTTGTTATACAATCGTTCCTTGCAGAATGCCGAGGCACGGGAGGAATGTAAACGGGTAGAAACAAGTTAACCTTCTAGAAATTTCCAGAACATTCTTTTGCGATATAAAAGCTAAATATCAAATATTAAATATTTAAATGGAGCAACTTAGAACTGTTAATAGAACTGACGTGCGAAATTAAAAAAAAGTCGTATTTGCAATCTTAAGTTGTATACAAGATGGTTATAAAAAGTACGTCTTAAATTGTTTAACCCTTAAATAAAATTACATATTAATCATACCTTTTCACGTTTAGTCTTATCCAAAAAACAAAAGCATTAAACAAACCTCGAATTACAGTCCAATATTGACTGAAATAATACAAAAACAATTTAATAAGCACCTAAATACCTTTTCTTATCAAAACCCCATAGCTATTAAAAATTAACTAAGAAAGGACGAATTACATCTTAATTTTTAATCACACACAGCCAAATTATATAATGGGAACTTCCTTGCGACCCTTTATGAAGTTGTTGACACCTTGATGGACAAAAAAATATTGGCACGTTGGCCATTATCGGGTAGTTCGAGGCGTATACAGAAGGGGGAGCTGAGGTCTATAAGACAAAAACTAATCGTGAAATACGGTAGAGCACAGTATGCGTTTAATTTTACTCGGGCACACGTTCGTCATCCGAGCTCAATATTATCGCATATAAGAGTGATGTAATCTGAACCATAATGCTCGAGGTAGCAGTATTTATGAAATGACACTCGATAGATGGTCATGCGACGCCAATGATGCAATATCAGTTTTAGATAATGAATGAAACTGAAGCATTGAACTATAATTTAAAACCAATAAACGTCTATGAATTTTGTAAACGTATTTTATGTATTTTGTAAACGTATTTTATGTATTTTGACTGTTTTGCTAGTATAGTGAATATAAGTACGTGTTGCATACATACATTATTATTATTATAGAGGAAAAAAAAATGTTAGCAGTGTAACAATTGACAGTTTAGCCACTTCGATTCCTGGCATTACAAATCCGTCTGTATACGAGTATGCAAAGATAATTTTTATATCGAACTGTGAGCATAAAAAGTACTATTATTATTACTAACCAGTATTAAACTACACTAAATATTCAACAATAAGACCCATTGCTGTCTTAGTCTTTGAATAATGAACGAGCATTCATATCTGTGCACATTCAAACATTAAAGGCAAACATGAATTACTTTACATTTCAAGGTAGCCGTTGACAGTATAATACAAAGTCGTGATCTCTTGTAAGATTTCATACATCCACATCCTTTACATTATATATATACAATCATATATACAGATGTACGTAGACGCCAACAAGTCTAGCCATTTAAAACAACGTATTACACGTCAGTTACATTAATGAAGCTGTACGATTTGGTTCCCAATCCGCTTGGCCAGCGTGGGCAGTAGTGGCCAAAACCTTTTACGAAAGTGTGTAATTTATGTTATATGTCTATTTAAACATTGTTATTATTTAGTAATAAAACTCATAGACTGACCTTTTTTTCGTATTTGTTGCTGTAATAAAGGTCTGCCAGAAATAGCAACTTGTTAACTTGATGCGCAAGATAAGATGTGCATTAAAATATAATTATTATTTCCATTATATTTCGTGTTATTAACAAATTTATCTAAACGACATTATAGTACTGTATAATATATTTTTTATTTGATCGTTACATTGTCACACTAGATAGATATTAGTCATAGGTCAAACTTTTTTTCCGCAAAACTACGGGTTTTAATTTAATTGAATCTTAATGTAAGGTCAGTGGTAATATTTCTTTTCAAAAAACGTCTATGAATGTACATACAATACGATGATACGATATATATGAGCGATAATATATCTACATGAAGGTTAAAATTATAACGGAGTATTTTACATGTACACTTATAAGAATTGTACTGGGTTGCGTTCAATATACCTATTTAATTTAATTTTGTTTTAATCAAATTTTAAAACAAGATGCATGTATGAATCATTTCATTTGCAAAATATTTGATGTATTTATATCACTGAAACATTGTAAGCTCTTGATATTTATGGAAAATGTTATCTTAATTCAAACACTACGTATGTATATGGCGTAATTTACATCAAAAATGTTTATTTACGCCGCGCAAAAATGTGTCCACAGATAACGCAATGTTTACATTGGTTACTAATAGAACATCTATAATCTATGGTACTTGGTGAGTGGCGCGGTCGAATTCATTCATCCAAATTACTGCGTAGTACGAAATTATACTATAATTAAATAAAGTAAAAACTGACCTGTTATTCTCTTTTGCGTCTTGGTGTTCTCGGGACTCGATACCTTTGTTTCTTGGATACACCCTGAGTTTGGTTTGGGGGTTGTGATTGTGATTGGCGACCTTCTTAACGCAGCAGGAATAGCCGAAGCGGGAACCAGTTGCCAGGCGAACCTTTGCGCACCCGGTAATGGCTTCTCGTTCGCGAAATCGAAACCCCATTTTTGGCTATCGATTTCCAATTGCCTCGCCAGTTCTCGCTCAGCGAATCGTCTGTTTTCCTCTCTATCCGTACACCCGAATAAGTTTCTTCTGACACCTTCTAGAGTGGTTACCCCACGCACTCTCAAGGCTCTAGTGTCGAGTACGGTAGTGGCCTGTAGGCCCGGTGCCCTCACACTCAAAGCAGACATCTTCAATGCAATAGTCCAACACGATCGAGCACAGCGCGAACGCACTTCCCTGATAGCATCCGCGACGCTCTCTTCGCCTATCACAAACAAGGTCAAAATTTAGTTTATTAGCGCGATATAAAACGATAGACTAGTAACATGTACAAATGTTTGGTTCATCACGCACTAATAAGAATACTAATTATGGTTAGTTTAGCGAATGTGAATGTAAACAAGTCGTATATGACGCGACGATCCGCGTGAGTGACGTAACGTTATACGTCCACACGGAACGAGTACAAATGACGACTGAATTGTTGATCAGTGGTGCGATGTGCGCGTGAGCCCACTGCCTGAACCGAGCGACGCCGCAGCCGCAAGCCCCGTTAGTTCCACCACTCGCCGCGGTGTGGCGTTACTTAATCTATCCACTCCTACTTGTCGAGCAGGGTCCAACATCAGGGCCCTTTTTATTTTGTTATGATTCATTCTATTTATTTAATATTCTATCAAAGGGTAGTTGTCCTGTATATTAAAACACATTTTACTGAAAATTTACCTAGAATTTACAACTTTGACATAAAAACTATAGTAAATTAGTTCGCACATATTACCAAATAAAAATTATCAAATCATTTGATTATCTTATATTTATGAAACTGTTCTTTTTAAAATACACTTTATATTTACCTTCACTGTTAAAACAAATAAAAATGTTTTGTAATATATCGGGACAAATATTTACCATATGCCTGATTTATTAATAATGTTACCATGCAATAAATTATTAATCGCCTGGTAAAATATGTACGTACATGTGTACACAGTATATCACTGTATTGATCATTAACTACATACTAATAGTGAGATTTATGATTAGGCTAACTAAAAAGTTATCAAAAATATAATTTAAATGAACTCAAACATTTCTGTGATTTTTGTACATAGAAATCTGTCAAACAGAAATAACAGAATTTTACAATAATGTAAAAGAATGCGATTGTTTTTTAACTATGCAGATGCTTAATTCTAATAAGTATTCTGAAACATCCTCAAGAATATTTTGTTATATAACAATAGGTTTAATTATTTACCTGTTTAAAAATATTTTTGTTCATATCGTAATTTTTTTGTTAAATATTGTTTCAAAAATAAAATATAAGTACAATTCATATATTATTATTAAAAACTTCATTTACGTTAAAATAAATAAAAGACAATGCGTAGCAGTATTACCATAGCGCAGTTTTATTCTACTAGTATGGTAATCTCCTCAAAAGACTTTTTATTCCTCCATTAAACTGCCTAAAATGAAGGAGTACTAAAATGATGCATATGGCAACACCGTTGTCGGACTTGTTTACGAAGAACGAAGACGTGTCTAGTTACGTGTGCTGCATACTCAAAAACTACTTATCAGAAATCTATCTGTCTCTTTTTCGCAGATGTACGGCGTGACTGTGTGAAAGAGATAGGGAATATATTAATAGCACACAACATCGCCGCCATTTTGCTTGAACAAAAGTATTCAGAATATTTCGTAGCACTGATTATTTTGGTAAACTTAGCTGATGCACTACGAACATATTGAAACTATGTATATTTTATCAAATAAATATTTAATAATTTTGTTAATATGTTCAGATTACATTTATGATAATTTTGTAAGTTCTCGCTTAAGGTAATAAATTCTAAATTAAAATCTAATGGGTGGTAGAAGGTATAGAAAATTGTTAGTAATTAGTTTACTATACGTTACTGCACTATAATATTAACACAGGATTACTTACCCTTGAGTTTTTATATGAATATTTCACGGAAAATCGACAATTTACCGTCGGGGTTCACTGCACTGGCGTACTAATTTTCGAGATATGACAACGACGCGATGGCGAGAGCGCGGGCTCGTCGCTCATTGGTTGAAAATGGCGGTCATTTGTCTTATTGGCTTGAGGTTTTTGGGCGCCAAATTTCGGTTGGTTGAGACGCCGGATGGCGGGAAATAAGTGTCAAGCTTTCCGGTTAGCACGACTAGAGTGGAAAATCTTGTTTGGCGCGTTTCGCTTCCATACGAACATCTCATTTCAGCGATGATAATGACGGGCAAACTTGGAAAATGTCTTTGGCGTTTCAGCATGAATATTGCTATTTTTTCTTTGATACTTATGATAGAAAATCAATATGTATTTTCGAACCGAGAAGTAACCTATGAAAAAAATTGTTGTTAAGTTTCCAGTTATGTTTTGTTATATTTATTATAATAGAAAAATAACTACCTTGTTTGTTTTAAATGTATTTAACTAGATATCACATATAAAATAGGTGTTATTTTTGGTAAAAATTAAATAGGTTTTCTGATTGTACTGATATTAGTTAGATATATGAAAAATTGGAATAAGAAGTAGCGTAAACAAGTTTTCAAGAATTGAAATGTGATTTCTGTTAATAGCTTTTTTGCTAATAGTTTCTGTTAATAGTTAGTAAAGTTTGTTAATCCGCATTTAGCCACCGTGGATTTTTTTACTTTAAATGATCTTATGAGTGTGGACTCATGTCTGCCTCGTAAATAGGTAATACCTGTAAAGGTTGACGATGACGAAATCTAGGTAAACTTAGGATTTTTTTTGCTTTAAATGATCTTATTACCTATATGTGTGGACTCATGTCTGTCTCGTAAATAGGTAATACCTGTAAGGGTTGACGATGACGAAATCTAGGTAAACTTAGCGGATTTGGGTTTTAGTTTAAACCAATGTAACAATTTTTAAATACATGTGTAATAAGTTACATTTTATAATATATTTTTAAATCTGATATTCATATGCTGCAAATTCCAAAAAAATTATAATTAAAAAGTTTTTGCAAAATCTTTGCAGTTGAGTTGTTACAGTTGAGTTAACGCTTAAATTTTACTGTTTGTCATTTTAATTACTTCTTTTCCTGTAAATAGATGTAAGCTAACATGTCATTAATTGACACTGGAGTGAAATATGGGAACGTATTATATTATCGGTTGAATATGTTCATCAATCAAGTTGCTGTAGGTGGCGGTCGGTATTTAAGGTTTTAGGTACATATGTCGCATTTTTTTAAAGATTATAAACTGCTTTCGGTAAGCAATCTGATTCCCGCAATCTATATAGGGTATAACTTTTCATTACGAATTACGGTGAACATTTATTATTGTACATTTAATAATAAACATTAAGAGATTTATGCAGAACAATTATTATTATTTAACATTATTTGGGTAACATAACATCACGCCTGTAGTCCCCAAAGAGGTAGGCAGAGGAATGTAGAATACTCCCACGTTTCACCAGTTACGTT
>DWFO01000180.1:0-24312 GCA_018246595.1 Mimoniades nurscia nurscia
ATGCAATATGTGAGTATGCAATATGTGAGTATGCAATATGTGAGTATGCAATATGTGAGTATGCAATATGTGAGTATGCAATATGTGAGTATCCAATATATAAATGTCCAATATACGAGTATGAGCATCCAATAAATAAATATCTAATGTATAAATATCCATTGGAGTCACACTCAAAGTTAATAAATGTGCGACGTACCTACCTTAAATCTAGGCCGCGTCATAAGCCGACTTTGCTGATTACATTCGGACACATTTTGGTTTTTCACTATACGTGATAATTCAAACTTTGCAAATATAATTTCAACGACTAATTTATCGGTTGTAAACTCGTTATGTACAATGTCGATTCCGCTCGTAGCGCCAGTGTTCCAATAGCTGTTTTATCAGCAAATCAAATAATAACTGTCTACCGCACAAACACTGTAAAGTTTAATGAACTTCAAGAAATATTTATTTAAAACACCAATAGGTCGTTAGTACTCGTAAACGGGCAGGCGACTTGTAAATGTACATACACAATATGAAATTAGCGTCTTATAGCGCATAATTTATGAACACAGGTGCTTAAGCTTCGTGACCGTCTTATTGCCTACAAGCGTCAATTTACTTAGAAGTTAGAAATGTATTATTATTCTGTATTAAGAGTGCGATGAATGTAGAAGAACCACATCGGGTTTGTAAATATATATATTTGACATTCGGTGATCTCTGCCTATCCCGTAAACGACTTGACGTCTTATATAAAAATAACAAAGATGTATCACATAGAACATGTTAATTTTACTTAATGCTAAATATTTCTGATTCGATACGCAGTTATGATCAAGGTGGTGTATATTACAATCTAACACACGAATACCCGCAGTACTAAGCAAAGTTACATTCGACATATTGAGCGTCTAGATTGCACCTGGGTCCATGTAACATACTCGATGTGCAATGTAAACAGTATTACTGGAACACAGCGGCAGCAGCTGGGGAGACGAAGAGAGCGTGGTACACCTGTCCGCGCGTCGGCTATCTTGAAGATCACACGGAACAGTTAACGCGGCGAATCGTGTATGAATTCAACATTATTGCCATTTTGTTGTTGACCTATTCCGAATTGACGAAACTGACTTGTTGTTTTCCGGAACGTAGTCGCGGCTATTGCAATTAGGGATCTATCACTTTTAACAGCACGTAATTATTATAGTAATAAAAGTTATTAGTTTAATATTAATATACAATAATATTTGCCATTCGGTGTTCCCTACTTGCCCTGTAAGGCCTTGCCCTGCATATAACATTGTGTCTTTGAATTCTTTTTCGTAACCTTTTTATCGTTCCACTGTTGTAACATGGGTCTCCTCTCCTTTCAGCATGAAAGGTAAGTAAGGCTTATAGTAAGTGATATTAATTTAAGTGATGTTTCAGCTGCACACGGGATATTGTATTTCTCCTGCTGAGACCGATGTGATTGGTGTCGTTATTTTTTTGTATTGATATTTTGGTTACTTATAATAAAGGATAAAGGGAATAACACAGATATGTGTGTTTGGATGTGCTCTATGTATGAGTAAGTCTTCCTTTGCCAGGCGTCAGGACGAAACCGAACAGCTAAAGTAATGCTGTTAAATCCGATATTAATCACGATTTAATGAATGTCGTGGGAACATTGTGAAAAGTGTTCATATATCATTTTGAAATTACCGCCAGACAGCTTAATTCTGTTCGTAAGTCGATGTATAAGATGACTTGTGCAGTACTTGGGTAATGAACGATACCGTATGCGACAATGGGCAACTGTGTCTTACTATTGTACATATATATCATATGTTCAAGAGACATACGAATACCTTTTGTTGTTTCCGAACTATCATCAGCAGATCAAAGTCTAGTTCATCTGTCAGTTTGTGGAGGAGTATTTTACATGCTTTACACATTATTTTGCTATGAGGAGTAATAACATTAAAATATCATTTAAGTTGGTACCAGAAATATAGCATAGTTCGGACGCAAATAAATAAAAAGTAAAGTCCACCTGGATTTTTTTTATATGCGTGTGTAAAACAAATTGTTCTATACGCGCAAATTTCGAATTACATAATTAACATGTGTTACTACGAAACAAGTAGACGTATCACGTGAGGAGAGAAATAAAACGTGCTATAAGGTTAATATAAAACCATGCATTTATTTACATATTTAAGCAAAACTTAACCATAATTGTAACAATTGACGTTTCCATTACAAAATACTTCGTAACAGCGACATAAAAATACTTACATGAATTAATGTATTGTACTTTATTACATCACTTGACTTAACTTCAGTATTACATCAGAAGTTCATGACTATTTTCTACGTGGACGTAATTCGATGTGTAATCAGTTCTTTGCGAGTGTTCTCATATACGTTGCAGTCGATAGTAAACGAGGATTAAAATCTTTTATTATTGTATGGCACCACATTCGGTTGAACTTTACTTGCAGCTGAAACGGGAAGTGTCTTCAGGAAGTTGAGAGCCTTTTCAATCGCTGCCGGGATTGGTGGTGGTGTTGGCAAATGGTCACCCTAAAAATAAAATATACGAAATTAATAACAATAATAATTTGGGAACGCCTGCAAGTGGACACGTGATTCCAAACTCAGCATGACCCTTGCCTTAGTACAACATTTCTTACGTCATCATCATCGTCCTACTGCAGTCCACTGCCGGACATGTACCTCCCCTGAAGGGTAATGTCTATAATCCCTACGGTGCGCATGCAGACTGAGGATCGCAGAACACACTCTGCGGTCCATTAACGGCCAGGGCATGTAGCTGCGCTTCGACGTACCGCGCCGTACCGCGATCTGTCAGCGCCAGACTAAGTCGCCTCTTACTACAATGTGCACCCGACACGGAGTCGGGGTATGTATTCTTACTCCGCCCCGACACGGCTATTTCTTCCGTATCATATAATAATAATAATATCTTGGGACATCTCCACACACAGCCATATATGAATATTTAACCAGGACAGGAGATGAATCCATAAGTTTGGGCATAATAATTAGGATTAGAAAAATATATATTTTTAAATAAAATATAATCATTGCTAAAATGAGTAAAATGCTAATTTGATAACCCCAATACAATCATGTTTGTGTATTTGAATATATTTGAATCACTTTGTACGACCAATGAATATAGTAAATGTATACATTAATCCAAACTGGGATAATTAGTTTATAAAGTAGAATGTACAATATAAATGTATATTGTAAATTCACATTAAACATGGCAACTGACACTTCACGTGGTCTGAATATTATGTACTCTTTACATACAACAAACATAACATCACTCCACGGGTACAGAAACAATTTGTTAACAATTAACCATTGAATTGTTTTATGATGCAAGATCCGTTTATATCATGTCAATTTCTATAACCACTTCAATTTTTTAGTATTAGTATCATTTCTGTAAGCAAAGCAAAAGTTTAGCCTTCGTTAAGTTACTAATACAGAAAGGATTTCGTATAAATAAATTTCTTGTCTAAAATAATTGCGAAAACCTATCAAATATTGTCGCGAGAATTATTGCCTAGTTGGTTGAAACATTCCCGTATGAATAATCATCAGAATTCGTCTTGTTATATAACATGTATTGTGTTGCTTGTTCAATTACCCGCGGGCGCTGCCTCGTGGCCGCGCGCCGTCGCCGCGTCGGCGCACAAAGGTCAACTGTTGCTGCGTGTACCCGTAATATGTAGTATCGTAATCAGGTTCCACAATCAAACGTTCTTCTTAATGCACGCGAGCAATGCAACGCGACACGGTCTCTATTGTTTTACATGGATACTGAATATGTGAACAAACGTAATATCACGCCTGTGATCTCAGAAGAGACAAGCAGAGGAGTGTAGTATACTCCCACGTTTCACAAGTTACGTTTACGTCCCCCTATGGAATAGTTGACAGACTTATTGCCATACACCGAGCACATATCCAGTACATGTGCCCGGTAGTAGAAGTATGTAGTAGTAATAACTAGAAAATCTAAATTAGAAAAATCCAATAATGTCCAACCCGGGGTTTGAACCCATGACTTCTCGATCTACAGTCGCCGACCAATTACAGTCAACTTAAACAAAACTGGATTCCCTGACACAGAACTTAAATCTGTAGGAAACTATTTCGTTTTCTTAAGCCGTATTCGATCCCAGCTACCTGTTATATGCAGGAATGTACTCTTGGAAATCGAGGGAACCGTACCAGTTAGAACTCTCTCTTCAGTTAGAACACTCTTACTTTAATTATACATTTAATATATTTAAACGAACTTTAATATACTTAAACGTAAGCAACAACTAGCTCCGTTCAGCCGCTCGCGACACCACTAAATGATGATTCGGATGTCATCTTCAGCATCAACCCAATCATCGTTGCGCCGTCAGGCGGCGGTCGCATCACAGAATAAGTTTCAAGAGTATTATCAACCACGCTAGCCAAGTACGCTTTGAAAAGTTTCACAAGCATTAAGTAATATTATGCAAAACTCTTAAGTGAACAGGTATACTCACGAACCCTTTCTTCGTCATTCCAGCAAATTATATTTAGTTTAAAGACGCAAAGCGAGATTTGAACCCCAGGGTCCCAGAGTGGGAAACTGAATTCTATCGTTCCTGTAGTCTGAAGGCGTCTATTCCTGTATGATTTGCGTGTAACATTTCAATTACATTACATGTCTTAAGTTCATTTTCGATAAGATCAGATGAACAAACACTGGGTTAACAGGGTTGCTCGTTAAATGCGCGTGTTACGAAATCTTATTAATATAATTTCTACTCAGTAGTATCCAATCTAATAAATATTATCTATGTATTTTAATACTGCTATAGTTCTCGAGCATACAAAGTACAAGCAATATAACTTAGTAATTTTTTAATTTAAAACAATTCTAACGCTATAGTTAATATCGGTTGTCTCTGAAATTTAAATAAAATCAAGTTTTGTAATCTTGACCCCTAATCTTATGTATTATCATAAATGCGTATATTTATTGCATTATTTTTGGAGTATGAATAATAAATTTGACATTAGCAAGCGTGATCGCGTTTATTTGTAAGAGTTTTGTAGTCCTTTAAAGAACATAGGTGAATATTTTTGTTTATATCATTATCATGATGACATCAGTCTCTCTAAGAGTCTCGGTCCACAGCTGGACATGGCCCTTCCCTGCCGGGCGCCATCTCGCCCATCCTGTGCCCGTAGTTTTTAATATAAGTACTTAATTAAAACCTTTACTAAAATATATGTATATCCTTTCGTTTGAAGTTGTGGGTGTAATATTGATACATCGATATAAAATGTACCTACATATGTAATTCGCTTAAGATGAGTGTTGTGAGCCTTGATTTTATACGAATATTATCGACATAATAAACAACGCGAAATCGACTCTGTCTCAATATGCAAGTTTTGCTTAAAAGGATTTAAGACCACTTGGAGTATCGACGCGGCGTGGAGGTGGATAATCTTTTATTTACATTCTTGACCTTCCTTTAGCCATCAACCTCGATTTTAGACCCGTTGCTATAATATTTTCTTTTTTATTGTTACTGATGGAATCTTGTTCAGTGATTTATATGAAGATTATTCATGTTTCGTAACCGCTACCGTTTCGGTGTCCAAATGGGGTTGCGTTATCTATCGTCTAACCTCGCTCATGGTGCATTCGGTTGATCAACCATTTCACCCAGTTAGAGACACATATCAGTGTGATATCAATGCCGAATGCGAAAACACTTCCCATTTCCCAAGAACGGGTCACGGGTCGCCGTTTGATATTTTGAAGCGACATTTGCTCACACGTTGGCCAACCGACCCGACGCCGCGCTGCGCTGCTCAGACATCTTCCTCAGCATCTTGTGAAATGCTGATGATTCAGACCCCACTCCACGCGCCCGTACGTTCCGACTATGTATAAATCGTTGTACATGCGAACGCCACTCCCTTGTATTACCTCAGTTCAGTTTTTAGAGGTCGTTAATGCAAATTTTATGCGATCTCGGAATAGTCTCGACGACACATATCATTGTAAAGTTTGCATATGTATTACAGATGCATGCAAAACTCTTTATACGGTCACTTAGTATGACAAAAACATCTCGCGGTATTATGCTGCTTCTTTTGAAACTAAATATAAGCCAATCTACAATCTTAATGCCCATAGACGTTACCGAGATCAAGGCAAATAATGTACGGGTATTACAGACGCAGTAGAATCTATGACACGCATAACAACATATTTATAAAAATATTGGTTCATTGACAACGTTAATTTCGAAATATGAATAATAATCGTGACCTGGGGGGAGCAGTATAACATTGCTTTTTAGATTCATAATTTGATTATTGGTGAATTTTATAAATTTCGGATGTCAATTTTAATTACGCTTAGCTTTATACATGTACATAGGTTGAGTAGAATTCTGGACAAGTATTTCGAAATTCACAAGTTTATGGACCAACTCTTTATACGCCATAAATCGGCAACGATATTTATTTATTGACACGTGCACGTATAACATATGCAAATATCAATGCATGCGAGTTTCAACGCATGTTTAACATCATTTATATTGTATGTACATGCAATGATGGTCATACCATACAAGATATATCTTGTACAATTTGTGTATTATCGCTGCACCAGACGTAAAGAATGCGCCTGGTTCCGTGACACATCCGTCAGTATTGCGCTGTGATTGCAACTGCGAGATGTCAAGGATTGTACACACCGCTGTCAGCTCAAATAACATTTGAGGCTATTGTAGTCATCAAAGATAACTACAATCTTCAGTATCCTATATGGTGCATATTACTATATAAAATTCATTTGTTAATTATCTAAGCATTGTGAACATTCCTTGAATTTTCCGCTAAACAAAAAATCAATTATTTCCTGTTTTGGTATAAATATGCACACAGACGTATTTACATATATTTAAGATTTGATGTAGTTAATAATTATAGGTATCATTATGAACAATAAGTCAATGCCAAGTTTCAAAATACACAACTTGATTTTGACGGCGTAATAGTAGATATACAACCCACATTGTGACAATCTGTTATTATCGTTTCTTAATCCTCTATTATATTGGTACTATTTTCAGCAAAACTACATCTTTGAG
This sequence comes from Mimoniades nurscia nurscia, assembly GCA_018246595.1. Taxonomy (NCBI): domain Eukaryota; kingdom Metazoa; phylum Arthropoda; class Insecta; order Lepidoptera; family Hesperiidae; genus Mimoniades; species Mimoniades nurscia. Next base: position 7,173 of record DWFO01000180.1, read on the forward strand.
TTATTTTGGCTACACTAAGTATATTGGCGTAATAAATATCGAATTTTAACGCAGTCCCTGAGCACCATGTTCTGGAACCTTTGTATTTGTATATTGCTCTTTTTGTATAGTCCCATAGCTGTACACCATAGGTCCACACTGGCTTCAGAAATTGTTTGTACAGTTATAGTTTCTATGTAACATAGTTGTAAAGATCTATCTAAGAGCCAGTAGATACTCTTACGTAGACCTAGTTCTTCACGCTCCTTGGTGACGTGAGTTTTCCAGCGCAGCTTAGCATCAAGTGTCAAACCGAGGTGTTTAGCTGGTATATATCGAATAACAGCACGTTTTTTTTATTGGTGAATTCAACATGAATTAACTTAGTTTCATTTATCTTAATACGCCATTTGTTAGTCCAATAATATACAAGTTTAATGGCATTTGCGCTTTTTTCTCCTGCTTCTCAAGATTGTTGCCTTAGGCCATTATGACCGTTTGATCGGCAAAGGTTGCGACGTTATTATTGTTTAACGTTGTAATATTACATATGTGTATATTAGGTATAGAATCGGATCTAAGACACTACTTTATGACGACACAGCTTTTATTTCTTTAAGTTCAGAATAGGCATTACTCTGAAGAGTCTGTTAAAAATATATTATTCTTGAACGTCTCAATATTATTTAGACAATATGGATCTCGTTTTATATATGAAACCTTCGTGTCAAACTTTATTAAGGTTTTATGGTACGTCTAAAAAACGGTAGCATAAACTTTGTTTTCTTCGAGAGTTTTTTCAATAACATTATGTAAATCTATGGTCTTGGTCGATTGTAGAAAGATATTTTCTAAAACTCCGAACTGATTCTCACGTTAGGTTCTTTTCATCGAATGGTGATTTCAAGGGCTTTAGAAACAGTTTTTCGAATAGTTTAGACATTGGAGGTAATAAGAAAATTGATAAATATAATGTTATTTTATGGAGAGGCTTATCCGGCTTTAATGGCAAAATCACTTTAGTACCTTTAAGTCTGGCACATACCTCAGTCTAAATACAGCCTTTATGAAAGTTGTGAGTTTAATTATAGCTTTGCACTATACCAGTGATCAAATCACACCCAGGAGATTTTCTTCTTATTATATCATTTTTTCTGACTTAACCTTTTGAGTCTTTATGAGAAGAGGTTTGTTCTTTTCGAAAGGAAAATTTTTCTCCAAATCTTCGGACCGTTACAGAATGAATCACGAGTCCGATGGTTTTTGATTCATCAGGAAACTATTGTATACGGTATTGCTAGAAAGACCAATCGATTGACTCTCATTAAGTTTAATTATATTTTCTAGATGTTCCGCTAATCTTTTAGGCTTTTTTAGTTATTGGGAGCTCAAACTGCATTTTTTTCTTTAATTAAAGGAGTATGTGAGATTGATCATAAAAGTTTTGTAGCTTTCCATAGCAAGTAATGTATACTGGAATCACTTGTGGGCTTTTTAAGGAACGTATTTTTCAGGAACTTTTGTTGTTGAATTCCTTACATTCCAACATCATATGGTTATAAAATTAGTGTCAGTACGTCAGTTTAAAAAATTCAAAATGTCTTCATATCGTAAATTTTGATATGTACATATAAAAACATAAACAAATTCAGCTTAAAACCTAACATGATAAGCGATACACATAATAAATGTAATTTATCGAAGGGTAATCGTAGAATATGATTAAAGGGATTACCGTAGAATACCCTTTAATCATAATACGAAGTAAAAGTTGAAACGCACCTGCGGCTGGAATCCGTTCTCGTCCGCGACGTACGTCAGGACTATGAGCGTTCCGTCAGGCGCTTTGTAACTGAACTTTCCTTCCGCCACCTGCACCTCGTCGGGCTCTCCCTTACCGAAGTTCTTTACATAACCAGATTCTTCAGCATTAATTTCATTGCCAGTTTGATACCTAAAAGGTAATAATATAAGTTCATATAAACCGTTATCTCATTTTTACTTTATTGCTTTGTAAGTGTTCAGATTATACCATCGCCACATCGTTTGAAACGGAAAGTCAAGTTTGTATAGTGAAACGTGACATGCTTTCATCCGCATATGGCGCATGGACGTATGCAAGTTAAAAAAAAACAGTATTGTCGTTTAAAAAAACATTATTGTAACGGACTCTTTATTTTAAATTTTATATTTCCGTAGTAATTATTGACTCAAATGTAGTATATTATTGACTCAAATATCTAAAATTCTTGTCAATATTTATAAATACATATTAGAATAGATACAAATATGTATGATATACGTAGAACGATCTGATTGCTATATGAGACACCGAGGGCGCTAATGCCGAAGTTGGTTGGAACTGCCGAGGCATTAAGCCGGCATTCCCGAACGTAGGCGGACCAACCGTTGGCTGCCGTCGCCGGTACTCAGGGCTGATGCGGTCGATGGCCTTATTAGAGCACCCATCTGGGCGGACGCTCTGACCGCTGCCAATCGAGCCCTTTTGCGGAGACCGCAAAGGGTCATGACGATCAGAATGATCAGAGGGTACCGCACCATCCTGCGAGGCGGCGTCCGTGTTGGCCGGAACACCACCGTGGGACTTGGACGCGGAGGTGTGTAAAAGAAAAAAGAAACACCGCTATACAATGAAGAAGATGGATTTCAACAACGGTACATTCCGGAACCAAATGTCACAAACATAATATCTCCCATTGAGGTTTTAAATTGTACTTTTTTAATTACATTCCACCTAATGTAGAGGTTGTAGGTACCTGTTTTGGTGCCAATGTTTCTGTAGTACTGTTATACATATTGCAGGACCCGCTCTTAAACGTAGGAAGCAGCACACTAGTACTAAGTACTATTACACTACTACTTCCTTTCAACTACTACCGTTTAAAGTATTTTTATCGTAATTTAGAGTGTAAAGACCGCGTGGTACAGCGCCCACTAGATGGTCTGATCATATGAGACATGTGAATCAAATATGCGTCATTAAATGTCTCCGACATGCTGAAAACAGTACCGCTTGCAGGCGATTAAAGAACAAGTGCATAGTGGATCATTAGAGCAGGCGCAATCTTCAGCAATGAAGCCACCTGGAAGAAGGTACTTTATGCAGGGTTACTGTTATATAACAAAGAAACGTTTTTGCTTACAGCCATTTGTATGAGCCGTCGACATTCGGCCCCTCAGATTCGCTTTTTAAGATGGGGATGACGTCACTGGGCGGCGGCCCCGCCGCCGCGCCCAACGATGCCGCCACCACAGCAACGAGCACGAAATAAATCTAAATGAAACATAAATTTATTTTATTATTCATTAGAACAACACAATATCCACTTACAATAATTAACATTATAATAATAGAAGCGTCATCCTCGTCCTACTGCAGTCCACTGCTGGACATGTACCTCCCCTGAAGGGTTATGTTAGTACATATATAAGTGCACGCATCGTTGATTAGAAGAGCAGTTGAAATTCTGGTACATTAGACGTAAATATGTTGTTGCGAAGTGGTTGCCGACATTTTGAATAGTATTGTTATTTTTTTATGACAGATAAACTAATATGTACTAAGTTACAATATTTAATATACTGGTAAGAACCTTGTTAGTAATTGACGAGTTTAATATTTTTAATTCTTCTTCCCCTTTTTTAAATTTTCAAGTTCAATTATTTGTAATTGATGAGTTTAATCCTCTTCGCTTTTTCCACTCAACCACAGTACCATATAAATCAAGTGCAACACTTTACACTTTCCACACACTTTTACACTTTCATTTCCACTTTACACACTTTATAATAATACCATAATTAATTATTAGCATCGTTCCGATGATCGTTCAGTTACCACGAAATTATAATTATAGACCTATCAACATTAATTACCAAGTGCGCGAGCGCTCCGTGCACCTAGAAATTATGCCGGAACATCGGCAGTCACGAAACATTTCGCACTCACTTTCATGGCACTTCCGAGTAATGTATTTCATTTTCGTTTTTGTACAGCATTGTGTCAACGAGAACTGTCGTCGCTGGTACATCGGCATAGTGACTAAGATATTTCTAAAGGTAATACGTCGGTTGCCTACATCAGTACACCAGTTTGCTCTCTACTTGCTCTTTCCACGCCTGAACTGTTTGAAACGATCTCACTGAGAGACCAAGTATGTAAAACTGTCACATGTGGTTTTCTCACTGACGTATTCGTCCCAGTGAAGTAAACAATTGAAAAAACGGTTTTTTCCCATCATCTATTACTTATCCTTACGCTGAAGGCAAATATATTTTTTTATGTATATTACATAATTAAAACCTATAAATGTTACGGAAAGTACTTAATAAACTTGATAGTACCTAAATAAATAAGTCAATAAATGTCTTGGGACATTACACATGGCCATTAGCTCCCTAAGTAGGCCCGAAGCCAGCAGCTGTTATAGTAACCGGACGCCTGATGAAGTACATGTACATATGTATATACTATCACCCGTAAATACAATTGCCTACTCCAAGACACAGAACAAATACTTAAGCTCATCACACAAATATTTTTGATGGGTAAGAATCAACCACGCAACCTCCGACCAGCCTCCACACCGAGTAACATTGTGATCAGTAAGGTGTAACTGTCGTAGGACGTTGCATCGGTGTCAGAAAGTATCGCGCGGAAAGCAAGTGCCGGAAGGGTATTGCAGCGTGCCGCGTGCCGCGCGAACAATGCGCCGCCGCTGCAGCCGCGCTCGTGGAACCGCATGTGATTTATTTGCGGCTGCGTCCTAGATGCGACCGCCTGTCTGCTCTGCCATCACACGTTCGTTCATAGCTGTACACGACGTTACGTTACTGTACGGTATTGCCACTCATGTACCTACGTGGCTTATGTACTTATTGATATTATTAGCAGGAGTACTACAGTCACCTGTCTATCCCTTCGAAGAAGCGTGATGTAAGATTATTATTGTTATATTATCAAGTTACTTCCCTTACGGGGTAGGCAGGGGGAACCGTGTACTAGATTCAAACGCAGTAGGTAATACCATTGGTTCGTTGAACGTAGGCATTTGAAATTGAAGTCTTTCATTCAAGTACGAATTTTACATGACAATATAAGCAATATCACAGTTTTCTATAAATTTACTAGCGTCAATATGTTCTTTATTACATTATCCTCGGAACAATTGTAACACGAGCCCCATGTGACTTTTTTATTTACATGAAAAGAAAGGATTTCGTGACTTACAAGAATATACGTATCGAGATTTTATCTTGTACAAATTTACGCTTTTAAATATTTATTCATTATTTTCCTTCTTTTAAGATCTCATCAACAAGAAGAATAACATCTTATTCTGCAATGTATAATATATATGTAAGTTATTAATAAATAAATGTACTTGCTCAAGGCATGCAATAACTGCGAATTATGCTAATGACGTCTATGCATCAATAACCGACACTTATTTTAATGTAAAATGTTTAGCAATTTTACAATCGTATTCAAATGACTCGTACTCGCGTATTCTTATTAATCGAAAGTGTTCCGCGCTAGGTCGCTAGTCAGAATAAATAATATATAATAAATGCTCACCATTGCTGGATCGTCAACAGGGGTACCTGACAAGGGTCTGGATGCAATAAGACACGATAGTAGTATGTGCTCAGTGACACCGAATGGGGTTTATATACGAGCATCTTTACCTATGAACTTCTTACGACCCGAGCGTCCCGGCGACTCACCTGAACGCCTACCGCGACACACACGCACACAGCCACCGGCGCGTACGTACACATCTAAACAATCATCAGTAAATGGTCATGAAATTGTGCATATTTCTCATACCGACGGAAACCCGATAATAAAATAATTTATTCGTTCCAAACCGATGTGATTGCACCACCTTTAGTCTTTTTTATTTGGCTGTGGCATCAAATGCATTAACGATTCTCCATGCTTCTTTGTTACGTGAATTTGCAATAACAAACTGATCACATCGATGTGTTTTTCACATACTTCACATTTGCGTCATCTTTATAATCGGCATATTTTATATATTTTGTTTCCCAAAGAATATAATGTTATTCACAAAATATCGTACAAATGGCACGGCTGAAGATCTTAGCAGCTACCGTAGGCACAGTGGCTTCGTGTGTAAATCCTGGGTAAAAAGCTCCATAACCTTTCCGAAACGAATATAGGTATTAGTGAAAATGTGTAATCCACAACTATTGCTTATTTTATTATATGTATATTGTACTGTAACCAATTAAAAATTTCCTGTAAAATTTCCTTTATATGTTTAATTATTTATATATTTGTATGTAGGTATATATTTTTGGATTTAGACTTTCCAGTAAAAAAAAATGTGTTTGAACCTTTTTGAAAGTTTCAGTCCTAAGTAAGCAATAAAACAACTTAGTACCAATTATGTACAAAAAAGAACAATTGTTTTAAAATACATACTTTTCTTTTGTTAATTTTTTGTGAGATTATAAAAAAAGTACGAGTAAGAACAGATTTAATAACCTAAAACTTATACCCGTACAGATTTAAGCACCTAAAAGTACAGATTTGGTTATTTGTGTTTTGTACTATGTATCTCATTAACCTACAGTTAAGTAACTTCACGCCTGTAATCCCGGAAGAGGTAGGCAGAGGAATGTAGAACATTCCCACGTTTCACCAGTTACTTTTAAGTCCCACGATGGAATAGCTGATGAGCCTATTGCCATATACCGGGCACCTATCCAGACTCCGAGCCACTACTAGAAAATCTAAATTAGAAATACACTGTCAAATACACTGTAACATTTATTTTTCACTCGATCATATAATATGGGTCGGCTTACCTCAGATATGTGTTTTCGGGATGGTCAGTATTGTTCAATAATAGATACATAATCATGTGCATAAGCGCTCATGTATCATTTAATAGTAAAATGATTTGTTTATTTTTTAGATTTGTGTCGGCGAGGGCGGTACCGCCTGTACCAAAGGTCAGCAACTTAAACTCCCTGTTAGCTGACATCTATGTAAGGTACACCGCCATAAAGACTGAAGAATTCGAACACCACTATAAAGTATTCAAAAATGTTATCTACCCATTGCACGATTATATGAAGAAGGTCGATCCATATTACGGCCGATATTCGAGTGGGGTTAGTATGTAGCGAGAATGTAATTTATAAGCTTGCGAACAGTCAATAAGATACTATACATGTAATGCATAGTTTAAGGCCAAGATGAAGTGAAATGCGACTTTTTCATAGTCAATCCGTATACAGTAGACTCTCGGTAATCCGCGCCCCTTGTAATCCGACATGTTGTCTATTATAATTGAATTTTTTTGACAATTTTCTCAAATGTAGATAATTTATTACTTAATAGGTAACAAATAGATACAACTTGTACGCGCCGCCACTATTGTACCTACACGCTCGATGCGTAGGTACTGTTTTAATTCTGATGGTTTAGTTTGAATTTATAATGCAATGTAGTGTAGTATGATTCATACTCCAAAATATCTATACTTACTATTGTTTTTTTTTTTAGTTTCAGTTCGCTGGCAGTCATTTTGACGGGCTGAGAATAAACAAACCGGACGAGTTCGATATGGACATTGTGATAGGCGTGCCCGTGGACCTCCGTGAAAACACAGCGAATCCCGGGGACAGCGATATCATGGTCGAACCGAAACATGCCGGCTTCGTCCAGCTGAGGGCTGGCGATCAGTACAAGAGAATTTTGTATAGAAACGGCCCCGACTCCGTCATAAACGGGCAGGCTTGTAAATGGTTGGACGACAAAAACTATATCCTTCGGTCTAAATTTATACAATGGTTCCGGGGTGTCCTGGATAAAGCATTGAACGAATTTGTGAAGTCCAATGGCCATCCGAGTATTGTAGTCGATGGCGTCGTGTATACAATCGGGAAGTCGGCGAGCGGTCCAGCGTGCACCCTGATCATAAGGAACTCGCCTACGGGATTCAGGCTGGACGTGGACCTGGTGCCGGCTCTCAAGTTCCCGGAGAGCCGCTGGCTCGGCAGAAGCAAGGCGTACAGAGATATTCCGGCCGGATGCTCCACGGGCTATTGGATGGTGGTCCCGAAGTGCAACATGCTGGGTGCGACCAGCCAGGACGGAGAGCGCTCCTGGCGCATAGCCATGCACAATCAAGAGAAGAAACTCATCCATAATTCATACCATTTGCGTCAAGCGAACCGTTTAGTAAGTAATTCTAATTATTCTAGTTTACATAACTAATTATAAAAAAGTTGTCACTGTGTGATATCGTTATAATATGAATAAAAACGTGTCATCACGCCTGTAATCCCCGAAGAGTTAGGCAGAGGAGTGTAGTACACTCCCACGTTTCACCAGTTACTTTTAAGTCCCACGATGGAACAGGCGGTGAGCCTGGTGGTGGTGGCACATGTCCAGACTCCGAGCCACTACTAGAAAATCTAAATTAGAAAAATTTTGTAATGCTCGACCCGGGAATTGAAACCAGGATTTCCCGATCGGCAGTCGCACTTGCAACCAACACGACCAACGAGACAGTCAATATACATATAATATAAATGTTTTCTTATATAATGATGCCCGGGTGTCTGTCTTCGTAATACATTGAAACCGATAGACCACTTAGGATTTCAGTTTGTTTATTACGTATCCCGTGCAGCGAGCGAACATTTAGCATGCTACTGAATGCGTTATGGTAGATACTAAGCGCCGAATTATAAGAAACACATACTCGGGAAAAATCTCACAATCTACGTTTAGGCAATCGGAATGAGCCGTATCGCAATAGCTCGGTCAATCTATGTTAAAGAAGAAAAATATATTATTCATCAACATAATGATGTGTTTCCCGCAGCTGAAGAAGTTACGCGACACCCAGGGCATGAGCTACATCGCCAGTTACTACATCAAAACATTATTTCTATGGAAATATGATGAAGTAGAGAAATCTTTTTGGCGATGCGACGTGGCCACCGTATTCAAAGTGATGTTGCGTGAATTATATAATGCGCTGCTTGAAAAGAAAATCAGCAATTTCTGGCACAAGCGAAACAATCTGCTCGAAGCCGTCCCGGAGCACATATTGAAAGGATATGCCAATAAATTGCAGAAACTATTGTTCCAGTTGGAGAACAGTACGGACTACATGTGTGCTGCCAAGTTCCTGTTGAACTCTTCAGAGTTATCTGAGTTTGAAAGGTTGTTATCGTTAGCGTAACTCATTTTTTTTTTACTGACGCTTTTTTTATCGTTCAACTGTTTGACATATGTATGTATGCAGGTCGCCTGTCATAGTTAGAGGGTCCAGTGCGTGTTGGCAGACTTCACACGCCTTAGAGAATATATTTTTTTTATGAACTCTAAGGTGTGCGGGTTTCCTCACGATGTTTTCCTTCACGTTCACGAGTTGTCACAAATGTCTTATTTGAGATTGCATACAAGATGTCACGAGTCGCGGCTGTCAGGAGCTTCGGCAGTGAGATTACACGACAGGTTTTTGCGTTAATACATATTAAAAAAAAATGTTATTGCGATGCCACATTAGATTTTGATTTCAGTTATGTTAAAGTTTCTGTTTTCTTTAAATAAATATCATTAAATGTATCTTTCGTTGGTCTTTTTATTTTGTTGATAAAAATTGTAGGAACATACGGACGAGGTCCATTTTACGTGTACATACATATGGCCGTACCTTAAAATTTGCAAATAATGTGTATTTCGTCTTAGCTCTACCTGCAAACATTTTGTTTAAAGTTTTGTCTAAATTTGATGAATTTTCTCAATTTTTTAAACCGAACGAATTATTGTCACAGAGGAATGAATAAAAATGATTGAATCAAATCCTGATTATTTTTAAATAGATAAAGCGTTTACTTAAATTGATAAAAACATTGAAGTATTAGATAGTAAATTATCTGCGTAATAATTGAAGCATTTTTTTCTTTTGTGTATATACCTACTATCATTTAACTATTTCACTTGCGTGAATTTTCAACAAGCCTTGGTATAAATTTGACAATATCTGGATCGATACATAAAATCCGATAAATCTATATTGGCTACATGGAAACATTTTTGTAACAAATGCCAATAAAATTAAATTAGTGATTTAGGTTTTCATGCGAACGATTTTATTTCCACACGCTGATTTCATTGATTTCATTCACAGTTAAGGACTTATAAAATATAATATGTAAGTACGTTCGCAAGTAGGTACACTCATTTGTATTCATTATCTATGATAACTATAACAATGCCTTTCAAATGTGATAACGTCAACAGCAAATTTAGTGTATTATTATTAATAGTTATAACATTCAAATAGATATAGTAGCGTTTTTTAGTTACTTTAGTACCTTTTAGGGCGAATTGATAAGTTTTGTGACGGGGATATCGTCGGGCGACTCGGTACGGTATCGTTTAATAGAATTTGTATTATTACATTGCTATTAACTGTCAGGTTTGAGCTGCTAATGAGATGTCCGCTTGAACATCACTGGTTTAGACTTGCTCACTTTCTGAAACTAAGTAACCTTAGGCACGCTATTTTTTCTAATGGATGTTTTTCAATGGCGAGTTGTTTTGAGCGTTTTCGCCATCTTGAGGACAACATATGCAGTCAGTTTTAGTTCTAGTAATTTTGAAACTTGCGATTAATTATTTACACAGTATAATCTTATCCAGTATACCGAATGAAGTGCGATATTGAATCTTCTAGGCCTCAGCAGTGAGCAGAAACCCGGTGTCGGTATCGTAGCGAAAACCTTAACAGGAGCATTCACACTTGACTAGTGGGGTGGATTAACAGAATTCTCTGGAATAATGCTGTAGAATATAAATAGCAATTATTCACCAGAAAGTGCTCGCTTCCGATGAGCAGTCGGGACAGCTGGGTGCCGGTGGTGGCGGGCATAGTGCTTGGCGCGGGGCTTCTGTTGGCACTCTGCCACGTGTTCCTCTCTAAACCTGAGCCCAGGCAGGAGAACCAGCAGATTGGAGCCCCGTACACGTGCTCTTGCAAGTCTGGCACCAAAAACCCTGTGCGTAATTTTGAACTATTGACTTATAAACGGATTTTAAATGTTACTAGGGATTGATTACCTGGTACGTTAATGCCCTGGATCCTTGCGACTTCGTCGAGTGATTCATTCGTTGAATACGAAGGGCCTGGGTTAGCTTCCCGAATCGGGCAAATTATTATTGGTTATGTGTAATTTGAAATTCCCACTAGTAGTATAGACTGTATTTATGTGAGGTACCTACACTACAATAGGCTCACCAACTATTGGGAACCCCAAATGGGATGCGTAATTGGTGAGCTATAGAAGTGTAATACACTCGTCAGCCTGACCTTTCGAGGAAATACAAGTGTACCTACGTACGAACGATCGAATAAAGAAAATGGTAAACATCACGAACGATACTGACGATCATAATTGACCATAATAATTTCATCATCATCATCAGCCCATTGCAATCGACTGCCGGACGTAACTGCCCTTGAGAGGTTATGCACATAATTCCCATGCTGGAGAATTATATAGGAATATATTATGTAGAAATCGATAATCATGACATCAAGTTAGGCAAAATTTAATACGAGATTATCAGGGAGACATGTTGGTTAACCATAAACAGGCGCTGCGCCAGTCACCAATCTGAAAATGGATCGTGAGCGGTGTATAAAAGTGCATAAAAGCATTTTCAATTGGCAAGCATGGCAAGTGTGTCCTCCAGATTAGGGCGTAGCTGTTTATTCTAAATGAAGTATACATTTCGTAAGGAACAAGAAAAGCTTGCGAGTTGGAAAAATAAGAGATTGTTAGGTACTACTGATTTTTCTCCCCGCTACCCAAATGTTATACTGATGTATAACATTTGGGTAGCGGGGAGAAAAATCATTTTATAGTTGCTTCGCTTTGCTTGACTACCTCGTTGGTTGTGGTGGTTGCAAGTGCGAATGCCGATCGGGACGTCTTGGGTTCAACTCTCGGGTCGGGCACTACAAAATTGCTTTAATTTTGATTTCTAGTAGTGGCTCGGAGTCTGGACATGTGCCACCACCACCAGGCTCACCGCCTGTTCCATCGTGGGACGTAAAAAGTAACTGGTGAAACGTGGGAGTGTTCTTAATTCCTCTACCTACCTCTTCGAGGTTTACAGGCGCGATCTTACCTTTTTTTTGTTACGTTTAGTGCTTCATTAACAATAGCTTATATATCTTATTATTGCAGTGTCGCATTCACGACAGTAGAAGATATACTGGGCATTAATAGCAACTAAAAGAAGGAAATAAACGTGTATACAGTTGTCATGTCAAATGGGCTCTTGTCAGATTTTGTGAAATTTGTGCTGCGTGAATATGGTGGCTTGAAAATTGTTCGTGATTCGCTATTTTATAAAAATGTAACAAAACTTCATACACTCGCTATGGATTGCTCGGACTAAAATGCAATGTGCAATCATAAAGATAAGATGTGTGACTGGTAAGTTTAAATGTACGCATTTGAATTAGCCGTGGGTCGTACATATATGTATAAACAAATGTTTCTCACTCCTTGCATCAGAAAAAATAATTGTTTATATACAACATACGAAATCAGAGTAGGTTTAGTTGTGAATGTTGGTTAATAATATCTATCCACTGCGTAACGATACTTTTGGTCTAGTGCAGAAAAGCTATTTGCGTTCGTGTAAAAATATTTTTTGTCTGCGTAACACTATTAGGTAAGGGTCGTTTTAAGAAGTTGTAGTTTAAAATTAAAGGTTATTTTCAGTGCCGAAGAAGTGGAAAGGCGCGAGAGTGCAAAAGCTCAGGAACTTAATAATGCTGTAGCGTCCCTGCGTGCACAGTCTGAACAGCCTTCGCTCTTCAAAAGATTCATCAATTTTTTGAATGGTTTAGGAACTTGGGGAAGGTCTTTGATAAGTTCTGGAGGCAGTTCTGGAGGAGGTTCTGGATGGGGTTCTGGAGGAAGTTCTGAAGGTGACTCCAAATGGCCGTTAATTGGGGGTGCGGCTTTGATAATTGGCATGCTCGGATTTATATACAAGAGCTTCGGCGACGGGCTCTTTAGTTTATGGCTTTCTTCCAAAGAAGGAAAACAAGACGACCCGTGTGACGACTTCTCCACCAGAGTCTGGAAACCCGTAAGTTTTAGCATATAGACAAAATTGTTTGTTTGTACACCACTAAGAAAACGTACTTCTCATACCATATCTATAATATGTGGGTATGGTTTATCAGTGAAATTTTGAGTGAGTGATAGAGTGGTTCTTACCCACTCATTTACATCAGAACAAACTGTAATACACACATGTAATAAGTTAAGACGTATTTCACATTCGTTGAGAATTTTGAAAAATGAGTTTCATTAACCTGTCGTTGCGATCATTCTGGAATTGTATCTTCCTCCTTTGGCAGCTTAGTCTAAGGTGCACGACATGAATGATGGTACTTGTTTAGTAAAATACTATAATTGTTTCAGATACCTCCTGGAAAGCCAGATGAACCGTGCCATTGCAATAGTTAAAACGAATTAGACAATATATTTATAGAATATATTTGAGTTTGCTTTTTTCTTACACCTTCGAACTTGAACATGGATGCGGCACGAGGCAATAGTACAAATTCAGAAGGGCAGGTAGAGCTGGGGTAGAGGGGGGAAGGGTTGATGTGGGAATAGAAATGTAGCTAGTGTATGAGGTAGACAGGAAATTTCCGAAATCTACAAATCGTATGATAGAAGTGCGTGCGTGGATCGAAAGGATTAGTTGTGTCCGACTAATGTCTGGTTAATACCAGAACATCAATTATTATTGATTACAGTGTTATCAAAAATTCCTAAGTATCGTTCTTTCAATGTAACTAAAAACCAAAACTTTATGGGTGATCCTGATATTGTAAATGTCCAAAAACGCTTGTCTTTTCCACCACACTACACTGTATATTTATTATAAATAAAACATACATCACTTTTAAGTTATTTATTCAAGAGGAACACGAAGTACTTATTGTCCTTTTCCTTTACAAATTTCAGTAAATGTTTCTCTAACTTCAGTGTAATTGATATAGGTACAGATATAAATAGTTAATTTCGAAATATAGAGCGGTATAAATTATGAATGGTTAAAATACTACAACGATTTGTGCGAAGTAGGTAGGTACTACAGCAAGTACATGGTTGTACATGTACATGGTCTACTACCAGCTCTGGTGATGACCGAATAAGATAATGATCGATAAGTGTACACGCAGTGAAAATTTCGTTTATTGCACGTATAACTTATGATATTTGTGTTGTAAATCACAGGCTAGTGGATCAGAATTCAGCCTCACATTCCCGGTTGCTGTTGGTACCGGGTACAAAACCTCTTTAAAAGATTGTGTTTTAAGATTGATCATTAGTTATTGCGTACACTTGCACTGCACTATAAATATCGCTCGCAGTGCACGTTTAAAGAGTTTACAATAATTTTGTCTTTAAGAAAAATATCAATTTCGCACATTGAACAATGGAACAATAAAAGGGTTGATGATGAGGGTGGCAGTATTTTACACTGATGCTAAAAAACGAATTAAAGAAAAATAATGCACTTCGTGGATATTGTACTTTTGGTGAAGAAAAATAAAAGCCATATAGAAACAAAATATATTTAATACCACCTTTCATTTTTACAAATTAACCTCGCAACTGCCTCGGTCGGCTCGACTGTGGATAGTAGGTAATAATGATTGCGGTAGCGGCGAGTCAACACACAACCGTCGTAACGCAATGTTAAATTTAACTTTAGTGCCTTAAAACAAGGAACGTTAGCTTCTATATCGTACAAGACAACTTATTTCCATAAACACACGAGCGGCTCCGAAATGCGAGACAACATAGCGTCATATAAAACAAGATGGCGCCATTTTTTCTCCGTAGCAGCCATCTTTAAATGATTCTTACATAATATAATACACGAAGCAATTCAATTCAAATACCGCATGTAACACTTAAGTAGACAATTATATAATTCTCAAGTACTTATATACGAAAAAAATAAATAGTCTTTAAAAAATAAAAATCTACAACAATAAATATAATTATAATTTTTGTTACTTTTTCTTTTACGCCGATACACAGCCATCGAAACCGCTCGCGTGGTACGCGTTAAATCTAGAAATATTACAAAAATAACTAGATACCTAAATATTCCGAAACTGATATGATTCACGCGGTGTAACTTTGCTCTCTCTCTCACTCACTGCACGTTTAGTCACAGTCAACGTACAAATGATAATTACCAAAATAAATGGGACTCAACGTTTCAACGATCAGTCGACGGACGCGAGCAAGCCACACCACAGCCCCACCACCGACCCGCCGCCGCGGTTCAGTTCATGCGAACGTCGCTGGCGGCGACCAAACAAAAACATCCAGCGGACCGCGAGCCGCATCGCTCGCGGCCCAGCCGCCCGCCGTATTGCACGTTATCTACATTATTATATTATATGGTTTATCGCATCAACAGGTACATCTGACAAATATTATTATTATTATTATTTTATCGTTACTTTATAAATTACTAGTTATTTAAACTCGTACATTATACGATACAGCACGACGGAACTCGATTTAGTCGCTCATTATCAATATCATCACTAACACTATAAACACGACGCACGCGAATGTCCAACATCGCACTTCGACGAGACATGCAGTTTATAAAAGAAGACTCGGACGTGTCTCTGACGCTCGCCCAACGCCGACTGTTCATAGGAATGTCGCCTGTACGGCTGCGGTAATTGTATGCGAAACCGAATCAAAATAGCAACACAACAACAATTAAAAATTTCTTATAATACAGTAACAATATCGACCAAGTTGTTATAATACTTATATGAAATATCGAAAAACAATTAGGAGTTTCTTGTCATATTGATACATTAGACCCTATGCGAACTGATTTAATCTGATAGATAGATTTTCCAATTGTTCTTCAACATTCCTCACAAATCGTTTACCTTTATAATGAAAGAACTGTAGCAATGATAATGTCGCATTGGTGTATTAGTCAAGCTATTTAAATTATATTATATTTATTCCGTTCCATAATACAAGACATAAATAAAGGCATCAAATGACTATTGTAATTTCATATATAATTTTAAATTGATGGAGTATTTATGATTTCGGAAATAAGGAACACTAATAATAGTCATTTTTATCACACTGGTAACAATGAGACTGTTGAAAAGCAATTACTTGACATATTTTCGCTTGACACGTAACGAAAAATTGAAATACAATGAAAAACATCATTGCCTTTAAATTTGTTTTAATTATATTAACAAATTTTTAACAAATATATTAAGTTTTTTATATCTTGAATTATGCATTAGATCTGACTATTGTTTGAAATCGTTTTGTTTTGAATCGCTCATTTAGTAGCCAACATCTTGAAAATTTTATTAAATAGATATAATATTAAGCACGAACCGCCTTATGTCTAGCGTATAACAAAGCGTCAGTCATAAAGAAGTATATGGAAATCGACAAAAGTTTTAAGACAACATTAAAGACGTACCGCCAATAATCACCAAGAATAATAGTTGAGATATTATTCTTAAAAATCACGGCTAGTACATCTACACTCACAGCATCCGTTCTGGCCAATTGACGCGAATCCAATTCGCGTCAGAAGGCGAAATTAAAAAAGCGACAATGAAAAAAAAACCCGATGTGGTCTTAATTACTATACCATCTAATCACTTTACATCACGTCACAAAAAACATAAAACAATGCTTGTATAATTACATAGATTGTACTAATTGTATATATGTTACGTTATTGTCCTGCGAGGAAATAATACATCGTACGCACCTAGCTCTGGCTTTTGGCATCCGTTTTGTATTACAGACAACACACAGACACACACACATACAAACACTTGTAAAACAGTTTATGCTCGTAATAGGAGTTTTATTGTTTAAATTCAGTTTTGTATAAAGCTACGTACGAGATGTAAAAATATCTATTGGCGTAACGTGTAAAAAAATGCAACAATTTATTTATGACTGCCTCGTTGGTCGTGTTGGTTGCGAGTGCGACTGCCGAACGGGAGGTCCCGGGTTCGATTCCCGG
>DWFO01000181.1:0-24286 GCA_018246595.1 Mimoniades nurscia nurscia
GTCTGGATATGTGCCCGGTATATGGCAATAGGCTCACCACCTATTCCATAGTGGGACGTAAAAAGTAACTGGTGAAATGTAGAAGTGTTCTACATTCCTCTGCCTACCTCTTTGGGGATTACAGGCGTGATGTTACTTTTTTTAAGTATTTTAAGAATACACTCATTTCGTCAGTCGTTATGTGTTTTATTGTGTAAAATTATTTAAATATGGAGTAACTGATTATAATAATTAATATAGACATTATTTTATTTTTTATATTGTTTTCGACGTTAATCTACACTAAGATTGGATGAGAATACAATTTGTGTAAAAAAATAAAAAAAATAAACGAATAAATATTATTTAGTGTAGCTTTAATATTAAAATTGTCAAAAGTGAACAGAAGTCGAATTTCAACAAAATGTACTGATCGGAACACGCCGAATTTAGAAATTAAATATACATGACATTATGAACATAATTCGTTAATTAGTCATTTTGCTAAAATTATATAACTTCTAATGTCGTTAATGTTTTAAAACAAAATAAATAACTTTCCAATTGATGATAATAAGCAACAATTTTGTATTAAACTCTATATAAATAACAAGTTATTTATATAGCGTTTAGTACAAATGATTAAAGGTGTTCCTCCACAGTAATATCAGCGCGCGTATAACGCATCTATGTAGAGAAGGTACTTGGTATAAACAAGATATAAATAAACTCTACAGCGCCATATTACATTATCGGGTTAACAAAAAATATATTAAAATCCCATCTCGTCTCAGAAACGCGTTATTGTCGCTACGATATGAAAATTATAGTAACTGGTTAGGACAGTCCACGAGAAATTATCATCATAATCTTCGACCATTGCTCTTATATCGTACCGTACATACTTGTATGTACCTACGAACATACTTACGTGCACATGTAAGGAGAAAAAAGTATCCTTGGATAAAGTATGGTTGCAGGCTCAATTTAATATTAAAGTAACTAATTATCAATATTATTGTTGCATCTTGAAACTAGGTTCCTTACGTGGTACTAAGAGATAACCGAGTGGTGAAATTTGTTGAAATCTCAACTATAGTCGAATTTTTAATGAAACGAAGTAAAGTGACATATCGAGTGTTGCCACTTTTTGATGATATAAAAATAGTGCTGTGCCAAAATTATTTTATTCCAGGTCCGTTAAATAAATTAATATATCATATTCTAATTTTCGTAATAATCATAGTTCCCGCCCTAAGTATAATATTACTACTTGGTAAGCAGATTGTAAGATTTAACATATAAACAAAAATATGTTATAATAGAAATTTATTCTGTATCGGAAAAATCATCTTCACTGTCCGCACATTAATGAAAAATCTATCGGAAACACTATAAATTTGGTTGTCAAGGTGGCCCATTTTGTCCTCTTCTTTTATAACGTGCGCTATGCAGTTCTTCCATTTCTCGGCAGTCATTTTATTTGAACGCTGTTTGAATAATTCTTCTACGACTTTCATTTTATACGTTTCATGAAACATAGCTACGTAGCCTTTTCCTAGCCCCCATACCAACTCAATGGGATTGAACTCAAAATGGTAAGGCGGCAAACGAATCACTAATTCCGCGCGTGGCAACCATCTCGTCCACAGCATGTTTTTCTTGATATACATTTTGGTGTTGGTTTTCCAAGTTAATTAAAGAGGCTTTTAACATTTCAGGTTCAAATTCGATTCGTTTGCTTTGCAGCCATTCTTGAATTTTTATTTTCGTCCAGGATATCTTGGGTGAGGTTTCAATTTTTCTGGAGTGGCATTATCCATCACAACTACTGAATTTAGTTACAATTTTGGTAAAACTTCTTTAAACCATACATACCATAGTGACGCAAGTGATTTCTTTAAAATTCATCTTGATAGATAATTGCCTATTTTTTATTAAATGATTAAACATATTTTTGATTATACACATTTTTTAATATTTATTAATTTAATATTCGGATGCATCGTTTGTTAAGAACTAGCCAAGATCAGCACTTTTATTTGAAAGTTGGCAACATTATTCTAGTAAATGACATTTTGATCTGTCATTTTACTCCGTCTAATTAAAAATTCGACTATACTATTCAATTTCAATATTATAACGAACATATTTTGGTAAATAAAACTATAAGCTTGATGGATGCCCTATTCTCATTCAAAGCGTCCTGCCCATTGTATGCAGAAATTACATCGTGCTGTAGTTGAGAAATTTGTAGAAATGCGTATACAAACATTGGGGCGAGGGTGGCTGCGAATCAAATGCCGGGGCGTGCGGGGATGCACAGATCCACCGAATTACTAACAACAGTGTACGAAGAAATGAATGCGGCATATACGAGTATAACAGGCATTTCGATAAGACGTATAAAGTCCTCCAAACCGTAGTTGGACAGCGTTGTAGAGCATGGACTTAAACTTTTTAATTCTGAGAGATGTGCTCCACTGGATAAATAACAATATTTATGAAGATGATGATTGTATTACTATTCTATCCTTAAGCTACTCGTAAATTCCATATGGGGCAGAGTGTGAACACCGAATGCTATATAACTCTAATTCCTATAGACCTGAACTTAGATACTTGTATAGAGCGTAAAATCACGCCTGTTATCGCCAAAGAAGTAGACAGAAGAATGCAATACACTTCCACGATTCACCAGTTACGTTTCTGTCCCATTATGGAATAAATGGTCCACCCATTGCCGTACACCGGACGCAGATCCTGTCTCCGTGCCACTACTAGAAATTTTACTAAAAATTCTGGTTAAGAAAACACAACAGTATCCGACTCGGGATTTGAACCCAGGACCTCTCGATCGGCAGGCGCTTTCGCTGCCACTCGACTTACGAGGTAGTATTTATATAAAAATAGAAAAAATTTATTGAAATTAATATCTAGTCTATGCGCTCACAGCCCGTAATCAATATGTCTTGTCAAGGAGCAATCAATATTGTCCCTTACAACCTCTAGACATCAGTAACACTTGTACTCAACATAGTTTTCCGGTTTTTTTAATTCAAGATTACAAATCCACGAAGAGCATGATTTTGGTCTTTCTTATATTGTTCCTGGTAATATAATTATTGTATTAGGTATACTTACATTTCGTTACTCCAAAACGCACCACCGTTGCATTTCCTTTGCAAGAGAGGGGCAGGATCCTGTATCGATCGACATTTACAGACGCCTCCCTTCACAGTTACGTAATAAGCTAGATATTTTAAACTACATCTGCAAATTCTGTAAATAAATATAAAATAAATCTATTTAAGTCTAAAAAACAAAAACTAATTAGGTCATTTATTTGTACAATAATAATGACTTATTCATAATGTATACTAATATATAAATCTATAGAATCTGTTTGTATGTTTCATTCTTGGATCAATTACGTGATATATATTCGTTTTGTGCATTATTAAACCCAATTCTACCGTTTTAAAATCTATGCACCCTTCTATAAACTCAAGAACGGGTTGACCAACTTGATGAAAACCTATGTTCAGTACTGAACTTAGCCTGATTATCGTGATGATGTCATATTACATCATTACATCGTAACCCTGGCGTTACAAAGAGACCTGTCTTTTACGAAGTAGATTTCGAGCTTCAGGTATCTTCATCCTTACGGATCTGACGTTATTCGATATTGATCATTCTCTATATAAAATATTTTGCCAAACAGGTCAGATACCGGCGTGATATTTTTATAATTAACTATTTTTATTTTTATTTACGCCGTGCTTATACATACACATGTTGCTTTTAATCCCACCTTGAAAGTTAAAAGCGTTACCTACATATTATTCGACAACACCAACACAATTATCTACCTTATTTAAATTAGCATACTAATTTACAACTATTATTATTATGCTGTAGGTCTAATGCTGAACTGATCGCTCAGACAGATACATGTTCATTGCCTATTCAAAACATATATTTTTGTATTGAAAAATTTAGGTATCTTTTATCGAGTTACTGTAGTACAGATTACTTCATTTGATTAGAAATATGTGTATTTTCTCAGGATATTATTATCGCTGAAAATCAAGTATTAAATTAGATTATCCGTAGGAATTTTGAGTGCTTCATTGTTTTATGAGTAATTTTTATACATTCTATTTTTATACATGAAAGAGAGTGATGAATATAGAAGAAGCGCAGCTGTCACCTTCTCATTGTATCCTATCCCTGTTTCCAACTGAATGCATATAAATACATACTCGTACATGGTATGAAATATCTATCTACATATACCTAATTTTACAACCGAAGGCCTGCCTCTCTCAACTCTCTTTAGGAATAAAATGAACGTGCGAAACATTTTATGTGAAAGATTATTTTTATATGAAAGTATTTTTATGTGTATTATTTTAACATGTATGTATTTTAATATGTATAATTATATTTATTTGTACGACATCTCATATATGTATTTTATAATACATTCCGATAATTATATTGAGTCTGTATTATTGTTATTAGAATATCAAGTTTGCGTTACAGTATAGTTAAATTTAATTAATAAGCTGACAATAACTTCTTTACTATTCGCCCACAAATGGCTGGTGAAGAACGCTACTGAGCATTCAACTCACCCTTTGTCATTCCTGCTTAAAATTTCTCAATAAAGTCTGTATATATAAATAAATTTTACATAGTACTCGCATCTACGAAAAATAACAAGTTTATTAATATTACACATTGATTTGGACGAACTGAACCAAAATAAAATGTACGCTCTCTTTATGAAGCTAACAGGGTCAGGTTTCGAGTTTCAAGCTCATCCTTAAGCTTCGAATTCGACAGCTGTCGGATTTCACAGACGCGGCTTAAGACATGCAAGCATCCAGTTGTCAATATCGATTACCAATATCAACCGGCTGTCTCAAATATGTACTTGCATAAATATTAGACGCGTAATATATGTACGTTTCTTTAGCGTAATATACATTTCTTTAACCAAAGATACGTTTCATTGATTTCATTCCACTGATTACTTTTTTATAACATGCATAATGTATTTTTTATGCAACCACCCTTATCAACTAGTCTAAATTTTATTTAGTTTGTTCTTAGTTAGATAACAAGAAATGTTCTCATAGTTCAAGTCCACATGAATACAATTATAGAGTCACATTTTACATCATTTCTATCAAGCAGTACAAAAATAACGTGATCCATTATTTAGCAGTATTACACTGATAATTGAAGCGTCTACATAAATAAATATATATAGAGTAACATTTAAACTTCTGTCAAACTCTACAAAAAAATAAAGCGGTCAATAACAGCACAGCATTGTACTGCAAATGTATTAATGTAGAGATATATAACAAAAGTGAGTACGGGTTAATCTCGCATTGATCGCGCCACAATGATTCTATTATGCGCTAATAAAGCCAATTCCGGGCACCGGGTTAATGATAACGGAAGCGCTTACAAATAGCCTCAATAGTCTTAAATAGCTTGCATTAATGGGAGCTATTGAAACTGTAATATTGCAACGCAAGTCCGTACTGAGTTCCTTTTTTAATTGTAAAATATTGTAATTGTAAAAGTTGTAAAATATAACTATACGTTAGCTAATTGAATCTGAATATGATTGAAAACACTCATAGGTCAAATATAGGTTTCAGCCACTACCATGTCTTACGTAATATAAGAGATTAGTTTACCACATTACTTCAATGCGGAAAGGTAAAAATAGGGATTACTCATAATCTCCTCGGCTTCAAATGAATGGAAATTTTATAACAAAAAAATATTATCATACTTCGGATTTTTTTTATTACACGAAGCTAATTATTCTGTATCATATTATGTGTATTATAATTATTCTGTATCTTCTTCCTGGAGTATATGCTTGTTAACTAAAAAATATGTTTGAATATTATTATCAGCTTTCTCTTGCTTTTTACATTGCAGTCGTCTCGTTTTACACAAAACCTTTACCTACTATCATCTTTCACCATTCTTAGTTTCTTTTTTTTCCAAATTAAATTAGTTTCCAATCTAATATCTTAACTGAAAACATTTGAATGGCCGTTATCTAATATAATGTGCTCTAAACAAAAAACTATAGAAATTATCGTTAATCATTGCAGTTACATTGTGAACTAACGGTCAGTGTCGCGAATCCAGGCCCGTCAGTTCGCTGATAATGAGTACATTTATTAATTGAGATTATAAGATATCACGTGTTATCTTAAGCTGTTTATGGACTAGCGAGAAATAGAATCAAGAAAATTTAGAGATGCTATAAGCTGATGACAATCTTACAGCATCTCTAAATATATATGCTTGAATCCATTTTGTTTAGTAATAAATTGATGATTAATTTCTTAGAAGTGTCTCCCAAGTTTTCTTTTTAATTGTAAAATTTTATAAGTGAAATGAACAATGAATAACTTATTATTTTTATTGCAAGTTATTTTTAAGAGTCATGGAAGGTCATGGAAGGCAGAACATCGTAGACTAATTTATAATGTTTCGATTTGGGGAAACAATTAAATTGAAACTTTTACATTTCAAAATTGACTCTTTCCATTGAACGCAATTGGACAAAATAAATCGATATCGGAAACTTACCAACAAACTTCATCATCATACATAAAGTCAGCTAACCGGCACGGTGCAGTGGAGAGAGTCAGCGATATCTTAATAAGGTCGAGTGCCAGTTATGAGGCGTACACACTCGTATAAGGCTATTGCGCAAATTAACGCTTCTAACGTGTTCTCTAAGTCAAGACCGCAGAGTTTGTAGAATTGCTCTCATATAAACAATATTTTAATGTTCTCATTGATTTTAACATTAAACTTTTCGTAAGTATACCTATGCATACATTATTGAATTATATACCTGCTTTACTTACATATTTCGGGATACTACGTCTTATTTTTGATTGGTAGCTAGATTAAACAAAGCATAAGTTTACAATGTTGTTTATTTTTACGTAATATTATTGATATCATGTTGTTATTAAACTAAACGCCAATGGTGAAACGGGGGTAAGAACACCCCTCTGCCTACCCAACACTCGATTGAAAATAATAGTTATAATTAATATAATAAAACCAAAAATTGATAAAAGTAATGATAATCACATTGTAATCAATACTATTGCAGTATTTACTAGGACAGAACATATTATTTTATAATATCTAATTAAGCGGAGAACCTAAAATTTGAATTTAGAAGGAAATATATGTATTTCTTTATATGTTCCTACATTAATATTTTACGAATACTGAAGTAAAGTTTGTTTGGTACCACACCACTGTTTGTACATTATGTCACTTCCAGTGAATACTAATGTAGCATGATATAAAACAGTATAAAAATGTTTAAGAACAGACCAATCGTATCCTAATCGTAGAAGCAAAACATGACAAGGCCGCCTAATTAATAACAGTGGGACTCCGTTCACAGGGACGTGTCGTTCTAGTTAAGGATTCGTGTTCGGTAGAATTAGCCGTATCGAATGTCTAGGCCAGGGCTGTCACAAACATATCATCCACATTTTTAACAAATTGAACAATAAAAAAAATCTTATTACATGCGACAATCTTGACAATACACTTGGACTCTAACACCGAACGTCAGTTTTAATACGATTGACGTTCAGAATACGCCCGCATAACCAATAAAAGCAGGCGGCAACCCTGATCAATTGACAACCAATACCGTTTTATATAAGGCCAATAAAACTACGCATTTCAACGGCTACTTGCACTGAACGTATATGGCCGTCTGACTATTTTTATCTTGCATCGCCGTGTCCAATGCAACGATCGGTGTACAAATGTTAGAAACATACGCAATGAATGCAATGATAACATCGAAGTTGAATGACTTCTTTTCCACGAACCTAGACATGTGAATGTTTTGTTGTCGCGCCTTAAATTCCACGGATCTAAATCTTGTTATAGATCAGATGACTGTGACAAATTTTGATAATAACACAGTATGAAAGAATATCATTTGTTTCAATCAATAAATGAATTAATGTTAAGCAAAAACAAATAATTGCTATCTTATTTCCCATTAAATGTAATATAACTGGTGTTAATAACAAAGGATTAAACAATAAAAAGAATATCTTTTAAGTTATTCAAGCACTGTGAAAAAAAAATACTTCAAATATTCGTATCACAATATATTACAAAAGTTAAATAACTACTTTAACATAGAATATAACCTCGGATGCACGGAAATAGGGTATTTATAGTTTTGTTGTCCAAAACTACTTCAAATTACACTTATCATACTCGTATTGAATAACTTCATCCCTTTAGTAATATTTCGTGACAGTCTCAAAATATAAGAGATTACCCGTGCACACGAAGCTGCTTTAATAGCATTAGCTATGTATATCGATATGAAAAGAACATTTGATTCAATAAATCACAACTAGCTTTTGGTGAATTTATCAACTCTAGATGGCGCAGAAAATGTTTCCGTAAACTTATTTCTACTGTGGTGCCCAAACACTCCCGTAACGAAATGCAGTTAATGCAGCTGAAAGCCTCGATGATTTTTACATCATATTTTATCGATAATATTCGTTAAATTTTATTCCTTCACGCAAATCCGATCATAGCCAATATTTGGGACTTATTAAAAAGTTACTTTTCGTATATCGCTTACGTATTACAGTTCAACAAATGAATATAAAATACAATGAAACAACCAATAAGTTTAGAATAGTTTAAGAAGTATTTATTTGCTTGTAAACGTTAAACATCCAATAGGTCTTAGAACTATTCACAATCTCGCCTAAATAAATAAATAGAAATATATAATTAAAAACATTAGTCTAGTATCACTAGCACTTTAAACTAAGTCGTTTTAAATATCGAAGAAACAGTGCAATAGAAACATTTAAAAAATACAGGGCGTTAACAAATATTTGGTATGTTTACAAAGGGTAAAGAAACATGACATTCATTGATGTTTCACTTAAAACACTACTAGAATGATATAAAAACAAATTATTCAATACTGATACCAACTTGTACTTAGAAAATTAACAATTTGCTGTATAATAGGTTTTATTTAAAATGTTGATGACCTAATTGCCACGTCAGCTAGTCCGCCAGTCGCTGCGCAGATTTCCGGCTTCCGGATTTGATTTCCGGTCAAATGAGTATCTGAATAATGAAATTAGTGACTTGTTTTACGCTAGATGAAGTTCTCCGTATGCATGAGTGTGTGTCTATGGCACACAGGGGAGATATTAGCGCGGAGCTGTGAATATTCAACGTTTCGTGTCGAGATATTTATATTTTTAATAAAGGTTGTGTAACAAAAGTTATGGTTCATAAAAAATATTACTTTCCATTTGAAAGCTTAGTACGAATACTGAAAACACAAGTAAACCTTAGTGACGTGTAATTTCATGTCACTAAGCCAGTGACAATCAGAGATGAATGTTCTTATGTCGTACTACAGGTAAATTTGTACCGTACTTTATTCTAAAACACATTTACGCACTTTTTTTAATTTCCAAAACAAAATCGGTAAAATATAGAATATGTTGCAACTAAATAATAGTCAGTTGCATTGCCACAATAACAGCTGCCTTTTAAGACCTAGAAAAAGACTGTTTTTTTAAAGAATAATTGCTTTGAAAACCTCCAAATTTGGTTATTCACATAATATATTCGCTTCAACATAATATTTTTATGGAATAGGAAATCATTAAAAACTAAAACAGTAGGTATTTGATTAATTTGTTTCTTAAATCTATTCAAAGTGGGTGTATTGAAATTACAACATTCATTCATAAAGAATAAAGTTACAAATACATCACGACAAAAGACAAACAATAAAGATGTTTTAACAGTACTCTTGTACTTTTGACAAATAAATTAACTTAACGTTGTAAGCGACAATGTCTCCCTTATTATTTGAGCTGTTTTAGCACGCACTAAACAAACTTACATTCACTCTCATATCTATAGAGATTAAATAGTATAATATAGTATAATAATAACATATCGTACTCAATTACATTAAAGTTTGGTGTCATACTTTAAAATGCGCGTAATTTTAAATATACATACATAAACGTGGATCCATACAATTTTGTATCAAACGCTTTCAATTACAATATGTGTAGAATAACTTACTTGCGGTTAGGTAAGTTTTGGAATAATCCTATCTTAAAACTCGTTTTAAACTGACAGTTAAGTATATAGTGTTACCACATCGATTTGCTGTACGAAGAGTCCGGGCTTTGCTGCCTAGTTGAGCAGATTAAAATATGTTTTTGTTTATACAAATATTTATATAGTGTGCTGCTTTGCGAAAATAAGTGTGGGATGTTCGCGTGCGACAGCAGTATATAATGGACGTTGACCACGAGACAAAACACGTCACGAAAAAGTTTGGATCCACATTTCAAACACTACGTCTATAATACATATGATTAATTATTAAATATTATTAAATTTCGATTCATGAAACATCTTAAAGTTTCAACCATGAGCAATATAATGCCTGTATTAAAATCGCTACTCGTAATTCCATACAAAAAAATGTTCCTCTCAAAAGCATTGTTACATAATATATCTGTATCATTGTGTTTGAATTTTACTATGCGAGTTTATAATACAATAAAAATCTGTTTTACATATTTCTATATAGAGTGAAGTAATATTGATAAGAAATTACATAGAGAATACCATTTCTCAATTTTACTTCGTGTTGTTCAGGAATCATCGGTGTATGTATTGAGCAATGAACGCTATATTAAAATTTGCACGAAATTACATTACATTATCAAGGTCATATCCGCAGTGAACATTTATTTAACCTAAAAATAGACACAGCGTGTAATTTGATGTTTGTTAAAATAAAATCCGAACATCATTATTGTTTATAGTTCCAATGTATCTTCATCATCATGTTTGTATGTATTTAAAAAGATTTTCCTATGTAAACGGTCATCCAAAAGTCATTAGACAATTTTAAAAATATAAAGATAATTCATTTCATATTCTATTCACTTCATAAAAAGAATTTATCGAAGGTTTAAAATTTCAATTTTCACAATATGTAAACTACAAAATTATGCTACAGATCTAGTGAATTTTTCGGTCTCTATTTGATGTTGCATTTTAGTTCACAGTCGACTTTGGTGCTGTTAATTTATAAAAAAAATTACACCCAGTTCAACACCTTGAAACGAATTAACCATAGATAACTCCTAGACACTGGACGACAAAAAGTCTATCAAGAATCAAACGGTAATCTCTAATAGATTCGATGTCACTATTTTTCTATTCCGAAGTCTATAGTACAATAAGCTCCACATATTACCTACCAATTATAAGACTTTGGTGTTGTTACCTTCACCTATCTACAGGGTCCTCGGCACGCAAATATTGCTAGATAGAAAATTTATATCCAAAATACGGGCACTACATTTCCACAAAAATATCCGCTACAAAATCTATAAAAAACATTTCAGACCATGTTCCCGTGCGCGCCGCGCGTTATTATCAAGTTGAACATCATTTTACATCGTACGGTGTTACACAAAAGCTTTCGAAAAAATATTATTAGGTCGATATTATTGATCCCACTGTAACTTGTATGAAATAATATGTTTGTAGGCTTTGTATTACATGGATGTAAATGACAGACACGTGTCGGCGTCGATACTTACATAACTATCGTACATGTCTTATACACAATTTATTAAATTCTACGTTCTAATTGGTGTTGTTCGAAAAAAGGCGTAAGGGGCTTTCCACACTGTTAGTCAATCAATAAATGAGCTTTGCGTCTTTTTCAGACGACATACAATTGTACAATTTTATATACTTTTTAATGGAATTATAAAAATTTCAAATGATGCATTGTTGTTAGTCAATTTACTTAATGTAATTGCTAGATACAGAACGAATTTGTAATTTATGCGCACCGGTCACCTCGGTCGTTTAATCTTGCATATTTAGACTTGTATTTATAAATAAAAAAATATTTTATCACAATGAAAAATACATGCAAGCAAGGGATGTATTGAAAAACGGATTTAAATATACATTATCTAGTCACAGGACATAGGGTGGACAAGAACGTCACAAAAAAAAGTTTCTGTTGATCATTATTACTGTTACCACTCGTAGTTTCATACGAACTAAAAATGAAAAGCAAAAAAAAACCATTTATTTAATAATAAGTGTTTTAGTTTATTATAATGCTAAACCCGGGAAATCAAAAAATTTATAGGTGACTGTACAGCATAGCTTGGTTTCTGTTAATCTTGAACAACTAAAATCAGTCCAGTTCTCAAGACCAAATTAACATGCCCTTTGTTAAGAGGAGTCGGTCCACTGTTAAGTCAAGGCGAAGGTCAGTGAAAATCTCCATTAATATATCATCTCAAATATAACCGTAAAACTGCATTATGTACCAAATTTTAGTTTTAATAAACTATCCAAAGCGAGTTAAAAACCTATTGCAAGATTTAATTGCTACCTGACGGCATTCAAACTAATTGAACTTCTTAATTAAGACCCATAGAAGAATACAATTGTTACACCAAATGTACTTACGCCTTTCTTCAACCATAACTACGATACAGTTAACAAGAAATGCACTACAGAGATAATGTAATTTAAACCGACCTTTGTTGATAGACTTGATGGGTGATTAAACAATTGCGGTGAAAAATGATGTTTTAACTAACCATGTGAACGCTTGTGACTACATGTAACCTATTGGAAGACAATCTTTGAATCGAAATGTGTGAAAAGTGACGTAACTGTCGTATGAGAGACGAGACAGTTCTCGTGCGCTGAGGAATGTGAAGACGAACAACTAAATATTTAATACGATTAATGCTAATCTATTCTAAGCATATCTTAACAGGATGATACATGAACACGAAAAACTTCACATTTTCAAAAATTACACACACCATTGTAAGAATAGGATCATTTATAGAGATGTCAATTTTCGTTCCTTGCGAAGTAACGATTGTTATAGTTGTAAATTTTTCATTTTAATCGTATATGATTTTATATTATATTTAACAACATATACCTACTCATTTCACAGCGAAAATTTAAATCTCTATAAACGAACCTATCACAATACAACCGGTGAAGATGCAACTGGTCATTTAAAGCGCTAACACAACAAAATGCAACCCGTCGTCGTCGACAAATACTGTAAATTCAAATATCGTAACCAACATGAGTCACGCTACAATAGTTAAAGCGTTCAATAAAGCTACAAATAAATAACACATTAAAATATCTAAATACAATAACTTAACATTACAGCAGTCAACTTTAAAACCAACAAAGGCGATTACGTGCAGCCCGGAAATAAAGAGGAAATGTAACATTTACGGCATTAATATTAACATATGTTGCGTGGAACTCACATGTGACTATCCAAACTATGGCACGAAACTACACATGCCACTCTACTAATATCAATAGTATTTCCAAATACAATAGTTCATATTTGAATCACGAAACGTGCCTCAGTATCTACGCATCGTTCGCTACATGTAAGCGGGCTTCATTTTGTACGCGCGCTTCCAGATCTCGCACAAGCACACCGTGGAGTGGAACCGGTAGAATATCGCCAGCGGCATCGACACGTGGGTGATGATGGTCCACGCCCACAGCCCGTAGAAGTGCAGCTGCACCGGGTGCGACTCGGCGCGCGACTTCTCCAGCGTGTTGATGGCCCACATCGCCAGGTTGGTCACGAGGAGAAACGTCACGATCTCGCGGCCGGGTTTCTTCCGCAACTGCTCCGGCGTTTTCGCGGATCTGCGGCTCGCGTCCAGTATGAACATCGTCTGGCACGTCGTTTGCACCAACGACGACAGTGCAGTTATCAGAATAAGGATGGTATTCTTCTCGATTGTGAAGTGGCCCCCGATTATTGTGAACGTGCCGTAAATGAACATGCCGGTCTGCGCTCCGACGAGCAGTATGTTATCCAACTCCAGGTTCCGGTTGCCGTCGTATTTCAAGTTCCTCACGCATATCATGCCGGCCAGACTCGCCAACGTCGTCATGGCGTACAGCGCCAGTTCGCAGACGTTCACCTCCACCACCGCCAATGTCGCATACTCCTTTCTGGAGATGAGCACAAAGAACAAAATGAGGGATATTATCGTCAATACCAACACCAAGATTCCGAAGAAGAGCCCCTTGTGAGCTCGAGCGCAATCCACGCTGTACAAATGTGGGGACTTTTTGTACGCTAAGCCCTCTAGAATGCGAGCTTTGGCTATGGCCTCCGCGACATCCTTCGATGGATACTTTGAAATATTCTTCCACATGACGTATAGAATAGCAGCGCATATGAGTGAATATTCGATGGTGCACGGGAACAGAAACGGCGATGCGTCCTGCACCAGCGAGCCCATGATGTTCGTACGACGACACTCGAAGATGTGGTGCGGGCCTTTCAGACCCCTCGGAACTCGAAGGTGAGCTGCTGCCGGATGAGATGGCGGAACCTCAGTTGCCATCGACGCGAACGCCTTTTGAAATGCTGAAACGATATTTTAAATATATATTACATATGTATAAGTGGTGATAGCTTATTATTATTATATTGAAAATTCACTTAACGATTAACTCAAAGTACGATAGCCACCGTCGACTTCCAATATTCCCAACAATTTGTCTTTAGTGAGCTCTTATCTAGAAATTAGGTCAAAATACCTTCCGGGGTCAGAGACGATAGGAATGCTATCAACATAACTTCGTTGGCACCCCGCCGGGATCGGAGGGTTTTAATAAATTGAATATTAGTCCGCGAGCGAAGTGCTCTCATATCGATAATAACCTAAATACAGTAGCAATAAAAATTGGCCAAGAGAAAATAGCAACAAATTCTCTTTTGTCAGAACTAACTCTAGGCGAGAATAAGTAAAGCGATTCACGTTACGTTAATCGTTAATATAATATTATACAAAAATACAAGAATTTACGAGTATGAAACAATTAGTTGTCAACAGAAATAAAATTTTTACAATATACTGATGCGCTGGACTTCCGTCTTCTAAGCGTAATATTTTTATTGTCTTATAAATGAGGTAGAAAATTATTATGAAAGTTTTAAATCTTTCATTGACTTATGACAAAGTATATTAAATTATGTAAGTATATCTAAAATATATATGTAAATCTAAAATACCTTTCATTATTAAATATGATCCTTGTAATCCCGATAGATGTGAAGAGAAGATAGGAGATACAGTAGAGCTGAAGATCGAGCTCAGTGGCGTGCTATTGGGGAGGCCTATGTTCAGCAGTGGACGGAAATAGGCTGATGATGATGATGGTGATGATGAATAATGAAATCGAAGCGCCGCCATTTGATAAATCATTTCAGTAGAGCTTCGCGAAAGTATCCACTCGGAGCGGCTTACGGCGAATTCAATTAAATAACGGGACGTACTATGTAGATTTAGTAATCGATTATTAAAATTAAATTCATTCATTAGTTGAATATTAAATAATATCACACGTTAATGACTCTTATATTTAAAATGTGTTATCTATTGGCGCACTATCCGTCGCACACATCTGGGAATTTCACAATATAATCATAGAAAATTTGTTTATTCGCTGCAGTTATCCTTTTAAAACAATAATGACTCTTTGAGTAGTGACGAAATAAAATTAATGCATTACATTCATATAACCCGGGTACCAAGACGCTCTCATTTATCTCTGAATTTAAGGTATCTTATTCATGTGCGCTTAGTACGTATTCGAGCGATTGGTTAGTTTTTAAGAAAAATATAGAAGATGCAATTTCCAAATTGAATTATTGTTTTTCAAATTGAAATTTATTAATTTGATATTCATTCAATTTTTCTGCAATTAGTTTGGCCGTGAATGTTATTTTCAATTACAAAGAGACCCCAAGGTATCCATTACCGATAAGTATTAAACTTTCTAAATAGTATTCCTAGATGTGTAGATGCCCATTTATACAATATACAATATGAATCTTTATACAATATTGGCATTAAATCCTCCTTCTATTCAAATGAAGCACTGTGCAATTATTTTTAATTGATTTTATTATAAAGCATCAATTACAAACTTATTAGAACTTCCGAACTTAACGTTGCCAGTGCAACCTGTATTCGTATTTCTTTCTGTATATTATGTCGTGTGCACGGCCAATAACAAACAAAACGTTCGCAATGGAGCAGCGGTATCGATTGCCGGCGCCAGCGGGCGGCCGCACACGCGACCTGCCGCGCACCTGAATAGCGGAAGTGTGCGCGTTTCATTGTTATAACTGTAAGTTTTCAAACAAGGCCTTAGGTACCTACTTGGCATTCTTGGTAGAATAATATGCTAATTAAAAATGCTTTATTGTTAACGGATATCCATCTTTAATCTGCCTTATGACAGATTAGGAGGGACTGGTGAATCTTTTTAATGAGCTTAAACAATAATTTATCATTACGTCGAAACAAAAGGCAGCGATGTTTCTAGAAATAGTGGCTTTTACGATGAGGGCACGGTCGTATGATGTTTGTTCTAGCTGTACTGTTTTACTTATTCCCAAGTATGCAAACTTTGACAAACTCATCTCAAAACTCATTACAATGTACAAGCTCTTTAGTCTTTTCTTTCTAAGCCGTCCATCATTCCACTGTTGGAACACGGGTGTCATAAGTCATCATTAAAGTTAAACGCGAAAGTCTCTTTACCTATGTCATACAGTGTCTAAAGATGTAACTGGTAGTCTAGCCGACGATAACTCTACTGTACGTGGTTCTTATTGATTGATAGATTCTTCAATTTAGCGAAATCGAAATAAAAAATTGAGTCACCGTACGTGTTTCTCATATGGATTTGGTACAGATCCGATATGTTTATATATATATATTATATTTTGGATATTACGTTTATGTTAAATTTGATCGTTAGAACAGTTGAGCCTACCCGCTGATAGTTTTAGCGAATGTAATATTATTTAGTATATATTTATTCGTTTTAAGTTCCCTTTCGAAGTAATTTTATGAAATAGTCATAATTAGACTTCACTTAATTTATTTGTAACTTCACAAACTGTCCGTGAAGCAAAAGGATTTTTTGAACTGAATTGAAATCAGTATATCCATAGTTATAATACATACCCGTAAGATGTTTTTAGTCATATTATTTGATACCTCGTAACGAAAAGACGATGGTGAAATAAAATTCGTCTAGTTCTGAATTCACTCTCCGAAATCAACTCAATGTAAATCATTTAGTACCTCTGCCAAAAGATAGCCGTACCCCATAACGGTCTCGGAAGGAAATAAATTGCTAGACGGCTTTATATTAACTCACCGAGTCTATGCGACAGTCCTATAGTTTTATTCTCCGGGTCGTAGAAAGTCAATATCTCGTGCTTGGTCTCTTGAACGAGGACGTTCAGCCACACGCTCAAGTTAGTGCCAACCATATGCATGAGCCCGAAGCGAGCCACGATCTTGTGCTTGTATACTTTCATCTGTAAAAGCAATAATTGTAACGTGAAAACTGTGAATTTAACTCGTATGACAGACGATTAAACAACGAAGACAGTAAAGACAACGTTAAATTATTGTCGAAGAAACAGGAATCATTAGAAGGCGCATCGAAATATCAACCATTCTCAACAATATTTATACTACAGTTTCTTTTACAAGAAATGTAGACAATAAATGCGTTAACCTAAAACAGCTCCGTCGTAGTTCTAAAAGAAAATTACATTTTAACTTTAAATTTTTAACCTTACGAACATAACAAATGAGGCAACAGGTTATTTCATATAATAAAACATTGTACACAGGCAAGAAATCATCTAAATATGAAAAGAAAATAAGATTCGAGAACAAACCTCGTTATTTAGAAAGATGAAGTACATCTGTATGAAGATGAAGGCCATTCGGGTGGCGGGTGTCAGAGCGAGCAACACGTTGTGGCAATTGGTGTTTCGTTCCAGCTCCCAATATTGACCGAACTCCAACCCGGAGTAAATCATGGACCCGATGCCAAAGGCTACAAGAAGAAGAAACACCCGAAATCGCAAACTATTTCGTGTTTCGCACAACACTGAAATACCAACAGTAATTTAATTAAAAAGCAGTCATTCCGACCCGAATGCCACCCCGCGTGATTGTTCAGCGCCAAGCTACAAAGGGCTTTAAATTTTCAATTCTATGAAGACGCTAAATTAACCGATGTTTATACCTAACTTGATTACACTCTTGGCAGTACGAGTAAGAAAGCCTAGCAATTTTAACAAAAATTAAAGCATAAATTGTACGTTGTATCTTGGTGTATAATACTGATATAAATATTTGGTATAACTTTTTATTTACGCAACCTTAATTTCAAGGACTAAGAAGATTACATCTACATGAAACTTTTTCTCGAGTTCGTCTACGTTACAAAGCAGTTCAGCGAAAGTGAAATTACTTGGAATTAATTCGGGTCGAATAGCCAGACTTTTCGGATGTGAAAGTTTTGTGAGGAACAGGATGACAGGCCAAATTACTTAAGGGATATACATACATGATATATACGATATAAATACTAAGATATATACGATATAAATACTAAGATATATACGATATAAATACTAAGATATATACTCGTACGTACCTACCTCTTAAGTATTGTATATGACCAGGTAAAAAATTAATATGGCAATACAAAAAAACACCTCGGAAAATGTCACAAATAACAAAAATCAGAATGAAATAAAAACAAGAATCATTGAAAAATAAATATGATATACGAATATTCCTTCCTAATTGACAGTTTCTCTTACATTTAACTACTTCTAAACTCCTGCACTGCGATAACAGTGTACGTTATCTTAATGTGTTATTTTATACGAAATGCGCATTGTTAAATTTCATCATATAGGCTATATCATATACTTACCAACGGCACCCATCCGCAAATAGAAGCTTCCGTAGTGATGCGTTCGCGAAGTGAGCGCGAAGCCGAGCGACAGCCGCTTGGCGGGCAACTGCGGCGGCACGTGCGCGGCGGTCGCGGTGCTGCGCTCCGTGCGCGACGAACATGAATCCGACTCGGACGGCGACGAACTAGATTCTGATTCTAAACACAGGCCATTTATTTGATGTGGATTCTAATTTCTAATATGTGAACTTGTAATATACTTATTCTAAACACAAGATATTTTTTGAAGAGGATTTTAATTTTAAAATAAAAAAAATACTTCGGTACTGATTCGAATTATAAAAAAATATATAGTTTATTGATAAGATGATTTATTAGTCAGAATGTGTAATTTCAACAATGTATCTTATAACATGTTCATAGTTCCAGTCTATAAAAATATCCTACCGAACAGAGAAAATCTGTAAGGGAATACATAAGTTATTTTAAGCGTTCAACATACATTGTCTACTAAACATTGCTCAATATACCCGTTCTTGTCTCAAATAAAAAACTAAATGTACCTTGTTACGCGACAACTTTTTCAGAGCTGAACTTCGCTTTTAAATTCAGCAGAACACTGAGCAACAATAAAGTTTGAAACCCACGGCCTGCCTGCCGAAGCTGGACTGTTGTGTAATGGAATTCATTTAAATAACAAATTTGGTACCGGTGGATCATTACAAGGCAACATTCGTAGAAGTAAAATATTATTCTTATTAAATCCCACAGTGGTAAGTTCATTGCAGGAAACTCCAAGCAGCGATTTTCCAAGCATAAATTTCACTTACGAAAGTAAGTAGCTCAAGTAGGAGCTAAACGAATTAATGACCTTTACTACACAAAGGATGTCCCGACGCATTGTCTCTCAGTACCAGTTTGTAGACGAAGTTAGAAACGCGGATTTAATAACGATAAAATATCG
This sequence comes from Mimoniades nurscia nurscia, assembly GCA_018246595.1. NCBI lineage: Eukaryota > Metazoa > Arthropoda > Insecta > Lepidoptera > Hesperiidae > Mimoniades > Mimoniades nurscia. The sequence goes on from DWFO01000181.1 coordinate 19,898, forward strand.
TTGTACCATAAACGGTATTATTATTTTCAAGTTTATTTACGAGTACCATAATACGTTTATATTATGGTAATGAAAATCAATTAAACCTATTTGAACTGAATTTAACAGTAATAAAATTGTTAAAACTAAACTTTTAAAGTTTCAAAATGTTGTATGTATATACGTTCATACCTACTCGTATTTATTACTAATTACTTACAATAATTTTATTCGTCTCATATTCAAACAAAATTATTGTATCTACGCATTATAAAAATGTATGTTTTCAATTTAATTAACAGATATAGAGATGCGGATAGTCTCTAAAAAATAACCCAATGTATATGGATATACAGAAAAACACAACATATAATTTCCCGTTGTGTTTATGCTTCTCATTTATTTTTGAAATTCGATAAATCTAAACACAACCATATTTCAAATACTATTTCATAACATTGTAAACACAAGGCTTCAATCAATACTTGATGAGATCTCTCAGTAGGTACATATATGTATATAGCCTAGAAATTTCTGGCGTCAAAAACCCGCTCATTATTCCACACTCGCGCTTTTTGCATTCATATAGATGTTGTCTTAATGAATGGAACTCACTGGCCACGACGGTTCTGTCAGCTGCGGAGCGCGATCTGTCCCTCAATAGAGCCGCGTACATGTATAAAAGGAACACCATGCTGCCGATGTAAAGATAGAGGTAGAAGCCCTGCGACAAAAAAGTTATTTCTTGTAAGCATTCGCAGACTGTGTTCTTAAAACATGTTGAAAAAAAATCAAATTGAAAGGTAAAATTTTTGATAAAATAATACAGTGGATAATTTTAGAACATCATTTCGAAAGAATACCAGAAAATTATACATGAGATAAAATGCTATATAATTATCGTAGTTCTTATTGTTGTATCTAATTATAAATCAAAAACCGTAAAAAAAAGTCAACTTCATAACTCATTAAATATCTCATGTACTTACAATTACAATTACTATAGTTGAATGTCAATTTATGAATTCGTTGTGTAAATAGTATCAACTTCCAACCGATATATGCATCATAATCATGTAGTAGATTCGAAGAAAACTTACCTCATAAAAAGAGGGTGGAATGTACGTGGAGATGACTTCAGCCATGGGGAACGCGACCCCCATCACGACGAGGAGCTTTCCGTACAACGCAGAGAGAGTCGTCGCCAGCGCATCGCCACTAACAATAAAATAATTCCGCTATCAATCAAATATAAATTTAATTGACCTCAACAAAACTACCCAGTAAAAATGATCGACATTGTGTTTGTGGTGTGTAAACCAGACATTTGAGCAAGTGCCGATTTACATCACAATGCTTTAAGCTTTAAAAATCATACCATTTAAAAGCATTCTTAAAAATCACAATGATAAAAATTACTCTTAAACTTTACAACTATGTCTTAAAAACTACAAAAAAACCTTACAAACCTAGTATCGTATTTTATAATAGCACATATATGGATTATCGAATAAAGCGTTCAGAATGTCTCTCTATACATGAATGCGAACGCTTACCGCTCTATAGACTTTTATAGGTCCCCGAAATACACTGTATGGATTCTCTACAGCTGTCGCTTTGTATCAAGTCAATATGGTCGACATTTTGATCAACATGATAATGCTTCGACGGGCTTAATCAAAATAAGGGGCCAGTCTATATAACGTAGCTTTGTCCGTCAGAAGTCGGTTGTCAATGTTAGTATATACTCGTACATATATGGTATGTTTTTAAATGTATGAAATAAAAGTAAACTTTATTTTAAAAATATTTGGGATTAAATTTCAAATATCTAAATATACTCGTAAGTATCTACATTCTTGTAGGCTAGTGTATATTGACCGTTATCTTTTCATCAACTATGGCACCTGTGACGGAATGCTATTTCAGTAAAAACGCGTGGGTATGTTGTCAGTGGATTAGGTCGAAATTTGAATAATTACAAAACATATTTCCTTGAATTAAAACTCTCCGATGTAACAAATAATACGTGATCATAATATCCGCGCACGAAAACTCATGAATATGTACGAGTAGGTACCACAGTTCACTCATTCAAGGGCCAGCCGCGCCGTTGTGTTGCGGTGTAACGATATTAATTGAAAATTCTTGGGCGTTCTTCCATGAAATGCGGCTTCCTATCGAATTTGATAAATACTTAGCGCCTCATCCGCCTTTGTTTAATATCACGTGCAAGCGAATGTCGACCTTGCATGCACAACAAAAGGAGCAAGTTGCTTTAATGTGTATCTCGCTTTATAGATTGTTACAAAGAGTCAATCAGACTGGCTCGGGGTTACATGAATTGGCTTTCACCGTTGTTTCCGTCACTTCTTCCGAACAAAAATAGGAGAATATTAGTCGGATGATCAAAGTAAAACATGCCTGATCTTTCATTAGTATTGCAAATTTAATTATCAAAAAAAAATCAAGCAAATGAAATCCTTTAAAGTATGAATAAAAGCTTCCCTTGCAAATCATTATACAGTCAAAATAAATTTTAACACCTTTGAGGATACTCTTTATAATAGACTCAATGCATTGGCAAGTTAACGAAGATTAGATTTAAATTACATAAATTAATAAAATTTTTAACCCTTTTTTAAACTACTAATAAAAATACCCTTAAAAAACACTTATTTCTAATGCTAGATGCTCATCAATTGCTAGACAAGCTAATGACTAGCATTCGACATTGGTTAAATTATTGGTCAATCGGCTTTACGACATTAGTGTTAACTGTGATGACAGGCTCCATGTACCACCAAGTTGGACGAGTGCCTAATTTCCACACGCTCGCTCAATAAAAAACAAAAGCACAACCAATAATTTCCTAATAACATCGTCTATATGCTTGGTGGAGTATGCTTTGGGTTTGCTGCGTTTGCATAAAATTCATAAACATGTGGTTAGTTATAGTTTACACATTTTGGAAAAAACAAATATTTAGGTAACACCAAACTCTGTAGAAGACATAGAAACTGAAAAGATTGTTTTCGGAAATGTAACACATTATCGAAACGCTATATAAAAACATATTATATTTTAACTCTATTGAAAAGAGTTCAACAGTTTTATATACCTCACCTTCATGTGTACCTAATTTGTATAAAAATAAAATTATTATTTATCCACAACAACACAAGCCGTTACTATAATATCACAAACACTATTAAAACGGGTTGCTGACTAAATTCGCTGTGTTTTAATTATTCTCCTCGCACGTATTATGTGAAGCTTTATAAAACATTTTTAATATTCAGAATCCAGGACAACGCGATTGCAGCTTTCGTGCAAAAAAAATCATATTCGAATGAGTACACTCAAAACCTTATATCTTTCAGTTCAACATATTTTAAAATAAGGGGAAATTCTGAATAAAAAGTATATTTTGGTGTCATGGGAACAATTTGTGCTTTAATCCCAATTTGTGTCTGTCTCCGTCGGCGGTATAATTTCCCTATAGTTGCTACAGACCACGTTTCGTCTGCGCTACTTGTTTCAGAGCTACGTTCTAATTTGCTTATTCAAATAGCTATGATTTATAGGGAAACTTTGTAACTACTCGGGCCTGTTTATCCAATATCACGTAGGGATTGAATCATTAAACTGACGACTACTTTCTGAAATGTAAGATGTAGTGTAAGTTATTTCGTAATGACAGTTTTTCTTTAAAGATATTTATTAGTTTCTTTGTTATGGTACTGTTACCTAATAAAAAGGGATTAACCCTTATCATTCTGAAACAAAACCCGTATAAAACAGTGGAACGATGTCAGGAACAAATTGAATGTATAAGAATAAAAGTATATAACAAAGTCAATTTTTCTAGATGCTTCGACCATTCGCTTTATTTACTAGCGAATATACATAGAATATCGAGTACATGCATGTTGTAACATAACAGGACACTTCACAAGTAATAACAGAGTTTGAAATGACAATATTGTAACTATTTTAAATCTCAATTTGATTGAAAGTAAAAGTCCTTTGTAATCATTCACAGAAATATATTAATACTTTTTGCAATGAAAACCTGACCTAAATAAAAAAAATTAATGAACGAAAATCCCAATTAGCCAGGATAAGTTGTAAAATTTTCAGCTTTCAGCTTTGAGAACTACACGGAATTTTGATAGCAGGGAAAATGTACGTCAAGTACAATAATACTGACACAGAACGAGAAAAACATTATTCTAGTGCGTCGGCTAAAATCAGCGTAGGAACTGGTTCGATTTAAAATATACCAACAATATAAGAACCCATTTACAGGACATGTCATTTGTTAAACACCAAAAGCAACTTCACGCCTGTAATCCCCGAAGAGGTAGGCAGAGGAATGTAGAACATTCCCACGTTTCACCAGTTACT